>OX465094.1:25845939-25883487 GCA_949987625.1 Chalcis sispes
CCCCCCTCTCTCTCTCTCTCTTTCTCTCTCAATCTCTCTTCCCCTCTCTCCCCCTTTCTGTCTCCCCTCCCTCCCTTCCTCACAGCCGCTGCTATGCAGGGATCACATCGGCCTACAATTAACCTCTGTTAACTGCAGCACGAACGGCTTTTCTGACTTCAAAACAGCGTAGCTGATCCTAGCTGGGAACTAAGCAATAAGTAAAAATAATTTAAACAATATTTTATTAAAAAATAATTAATTTAATCAATAATGTAGTCGGTTTTTCTTTTTCGTAATTTATCTCGACATGCTTTCTTTCATTTAAACAATAGATATTGTTCACATTCGATGAACTTCCAAGAATGCTCGACCTTTCATCTTGTTGTCATCGATTTAGTCGATTCACATTCTGTCAAAAAAGTACTGGGAATTGTCGATTTAAATCTGGCGGGGTAATTTAGGCAGGTAAAATTTTTTTTCTAGGATGTTACAACTGTCCTTAATGACTATGCCAAGTTCGAGCGGAATCTGTCAACGAGTGTGTTTACAGTAGCTGGTTAAGTCAGTCGATGTCAATAGTGCCGTGACGGGGAATCCGTCATAGGCCGTCGACGAAGAGTGTATAATGTTTACATTCTTGCTCGACTGTCGCCAGGTTGCCGATTGGGAAATGCTCGTTCAGGAGAACTTTCCGGAAAGTTGGCAACGTTCGAAAGTTACGCGATTTTCGAGCTCGCGGCGACGATCGGCGGGAAATTAGGGAGCCGTAAGGGAAGGGGAGAGAGGGGAAAGCGCGGTGATTGTTCACGGAGTAAGTTGGTTTTACAGAGCGCTACGCGAATAATAAAGAGAGAAATTTTTGTGGTAGGGAAGAGAGAGAGAGAGAGAGTCGGAGTGAGAGAGTGCAGCCAAAGGTCGAGGTTGGTGTGTGAGAGAGAGAGGAAGAGTGAAGGAGACGAAGTCGAGGGTGCTGCGTGAGAAAGGGAAGTGACGACGGCGGTAAGCATCTTAGCCGAGAGCCGAGGGATGACAAGGTCGAGAGTCGGCGGGAGGCGACCGGTGGTTGCCACCGCGATCTCAGAAGCCGAGGGTGAGGCGGAGACTGGGAGCATCGAGGCGAGATCTCAGCGAGGTCCGGCGGCCCTTCTCCGGAGGACTAGCTGCAGGAGCGAGATGCAGCGGTGCTAGAGGAAGCTGCCAGGAGCTCAACGGCTAGCGAACGAACTTCGTGAATCGCAAGGGTGAGTGCACTCATTTATTCGTGCATAATAGCGAGAGCGAGAGAGTGAGAGAGAGCGAGAGCGTGGTGGCGGGTTTGCGGTGAGGGTAGCGAGGGATGGACACTTCCCTGCCCTGGGGAAGCGATAAGCCTCCGTCGGCTGGGAGAGGGAGACAGTCGCTGGCGGCTGGCCTGCATCTTTGAGACATAAACAGCGGGAGAGAGAGTGAGAGAGAGAGCGAGAAAAATTGAAACATTATTTTATTAGAATATTATTTTTTGTGCAAGGCACTCAGGGCGCACGTAGCTAAATCGGCTACAACGTGGTGCCTACGTCACAGTTCGTGCCGATTTTTTACAATGAGTGATTACGTTGTCAAAGAATTTGTCTAAAATTTTGTGTTGCGAATGAAATTTCGTGTGCCGATGCATTGAAAATGTTGCAAAAAGCTTTTGGTGATAAAGCACTATCGGAAATTCGTGCGTATGAGTGGTACAAAGCCTTCAAGGAGGGTCGTGAAGTCGTCGAAGACTTGCCTCGTTCCGGATGCCCATCGATGGCTTCGACCGCAGATAACATCGATAAAATTAAGAAAGAAGTGCTTGAAAACCGTCATACCAGCTTGAGAGAGATAGCACATGAACTTGAGATATCCCACGAGTCCACACGTACGATTTTAATTGATATTTTGGGCATGAGAAAGGTGGCCGCAAGACTCGTTCCAAAAGAGCTTAATTTTCTTCAAAAGCGCTATCGCGAACAGGTCGCTTCGGGCATGCTGGATCGCGCCAATTCCGATCCCGCATTCATGGAATGCATCATAACTAGTAACAAAACGTGGGTGTACGATTACGATATGCAAACAAGCCAGCAAGCATCGGAATGGGTGGGAAAAAACGAGCCGCAACCGAAAAAACCACGCCAAAGCCGCTCAAAAGTGAAGGTGATGCTCATTGATTTCTTCGATATCCGTGGCGTGGTGCACTACGAATTCGTTCTAGAGGGTCAGACGGTAAACAAAGAGTATTAACTAGGCGTTATGAAACGTTTACGTGAGCGTATCCGTAAGAAGCGGCTAAATTTTTGGGCGAACAACTCGTGGATTTTGCACGACGATAACGCGCCGTCTCACCGAGCTACGATTGTGACCGACTTTCTCGCCAGAAACTCAACTAACACGCTTAAACAATCACCGTATTCGCCGGATTTGGCTCCCTGTGACTTCTTCCTCTTCCCAAAACTTAAATTGCCGCTCCGTGGCACCCGTTTTCAGTCGATTGAAACCATAAAACAAAATTCGGCGCGCGAGCTGGAGGCCACTACTTAACCAGCTACTGTAAACACACTCGTTGACAGATTCCGCTCAAACTTGGCATAGTCATTAAGGACAGTTGTACCAACCTGGAAAAAAATTTTACCTGCCTAAATTGCCCCGCCAGATTTAAGTCGACAATTCCCGGTACTTTTTTGACAGAATGTATTCTTGATTGAATCGCTTGAAAACTCAACCTATTAAGTCCTGAATGACCGTTTTTTGATTGCAACTTTCAACGATTGTAATTTATGTAAAAAAAGCCTTGTAAAAAATTTTGAACAAGCATATCTGACGTAGAATTGACTGAACTTTCAGAATCCTGGACTGGATTTTTCGAAAAATGTAACCGTAAAAAAATATATGTGGTTTTTCCAAAAAAATATGGATTTTTCAACTTTCTTTTTTTTTCATCTCGTTTTTTCATTTTGAAATCACTTTAGAATTCCTGTTTGGAGTAAAGAAATCGCATCCTTGAGGTTTTAACTTCTTGATATTTAGATAAAAATTTTAAAAATATATGTAGGAAGATCCAAAATGGCGGCTTAAACACGAAAAAATCATCGAAAACTTCAAGAATTTTTCATTTAAAAATTATGGACTTAAAAAAGAAATATTACTGAACAAGAAGTTCTTATAATTGATCAAATAATATAGTGAATTTTTTGAAGTTTTTTTCATTTAGTAATATTTGTTTCTAAATCCCATAATTTTCAAATAAAAAATTCTTAAAGTTTTCGACGATTTTTTCGTGTTTAAGCCACCATTTTGGATCTTTCTACATACGAGGTCTGGCTATTAAATAACGAGACTGGTTACGAAAAAGGGTTTTATTATAAAAATTATTCTACATTCGAATACTCCCCTTCAATATACTTCCCTTCCCTCGCCACACACCTTTCCATACATTTTCCATTGATCGAAGCAGTGCTGGAAGTCTTCTTTGGTGAGGGCCTTTAGGAGCTCTGCCGTTTTTTGCTTTACCGCTTCCATCGACTTAAATCGGGTCCCTTTCAAAACAGATTTTATCTTCGGAAACAAAAAAAAGTTGCACGGTGCTAAATCTGGCGAGTATGGCGCGTGTTCGAGCACTGGAGTGCGCTTACCGGCCAAATACTGCTTCACAGATAGCGCGTTATGGGCAGGTGCGTTGTCCTGGTGCAAAATCCACGAGTTGTTTTTCCACAACTCGGGCCGTTTCTTACGAACTCGTTCTCGCAGTATTGCCAAAACTGACAAATAGTAAGTCTAGTTGACAGTCTGACCCTCTGGAACCCATTCAGTCATCACGATACCGTTAATGTCGAAAAAAACGATCAACATTGCCTTGAATTTTGATTTGGACATCCTTGCTTTCTTGATTCTGGGCGATTCAGGCGTCTTCCAATGCATCGATTGCCGCTTTGTTTCAACATCGTATTGAAAAATCCACGTTTCGTCGCAAGTAATAATGTTTTTCATCAGTCCGGAATCTTTTTTTAACCTTTCAAGGAAATCTGAGCAGACCTGTTGACGCAAGAGCTTTTGGTCAGGAGTCAGGTGTTTTGGCACCAACTTCGCACAGACTTTTGTCATGTGTAATTCCTCGTGTAAAATTTGTCTAACCGTTTCTTTATCGGCGTTTACAGCCTCGGCAATCATCCGGATGCTCATTTGACGATCTGCACGCACAATTTGGTTGATTTTGGTCACTGTTTCTAGAGTTGGAACAGTGACAGGGCGACCTGGGCGTTGGTCATCTTCAGTGCTCACTCGGCCCTCACTGAAGCGCTTACACCACTCAAAAACACGCGCACGAGATAGAGAATTGTCCCCATAGGCCTCTTGTAACAATTTACAGCACTCAGTCGGAGTTTTTTTCAATTTAACGAGAAATTTGAGATTGATACGCTGCTCCTGTTTTTCGTCACACATGGTTTTCGGCACGAGAAAAAAACACGTTTGTTTCAAACCGCTACTGCACAAATACAATAATAGTGACGAGAACGTGTTTTGGTACGTGCATAGACAAGATATCTAGATACCAAACGCACTACTCGTTTTTTTCCCCACCCCTCTACGGCGCCCTCTAGGCGCGCAGTCTCGTTATTTAATAGCCAGACCTCGTACATCCTCAAAATTTTAATCTGCATATCATGAAGTTCAAACTGCAAGGACACGATTTCTTTACTCCAAACAGGAATCGTAAAGTGATTTTAAAATTAAAAAAAGAGATAAAAAAATAAAGTTGAAAAATCCATGTTTTTTTTTGGAAAAAATCACATATAGTTTGCTACGGTTACATTTTTCGAAAAATCTAGTCCAAGATTCTGAAAGTTTAGTTAATTCTACGTTAGATATGCTTGTTTAGAAATTTTTTACAAAAATCACAATCGTTATAAGTTGCAATAAAAATTATTGGGAGTACAAATTAGTTCGGTCCGTTTTCAAAAGATGGCTCCAGCTATTATGAATATTTAATAATAACAGCTGAAGTCAGTAGTTTCAGAGAGGTTAGACATTTGTCAATAATATTCAGTTTATATCGTTTCGAGTTTCATAAAAAAAATCTTGTTTCCAACTGTGTTAAATATGTTCAATTTCGTGTTAACTAAGCAGCATTTAGGGGAGGTTTTAGTTTTCTCTTTTAATTGGAAGAAAAGTGCAGCTGAAGCGCATCGAATGCTTGTGGAAGTTTATGGTGACAATGCTCCAACTGATAAATCTTGTAGAGAATGGTTTCGACGTTTTAAGAATGGAGATTTCAGCGTTGAATCAAGCCTTGCTCTGGACAGCCAACAAAATTCGAAGACAAAAAGTTGGAGGCATTACTCGATGAAGATCCGAGTCAAACGCAAGAGGAGCTTGCAGAATAATTGGAAGTGACTCAACAAGCAGTTGCTGTATAATCAAAGTCCATGGGAATAATTCAAAAGCAAGGCAATTGGGTACCTTATGAACTGAAACTGAGAGACATTGACAGGTGATTTTTCTGTTACGAGCAGCTGATTCAAAGGCAACAAAGAAAGGGTTTTTTACAAAGAATTGTTACTGGGGATGAAAAATGGATATTCTATGATAACCCCAAGAAGGAAAAATACTACGCTATGCCCGGTCATTGCCATCGACCTCGACATCAACACAAAAGCTGAATATTCATAGTTTGAAGATCATGTATATCTGGTGGGACCAAAAGGATGTTGTGTACTATAAGCTGCTACAACCTGGCGATACTATAATGGCCGATCGGTATAGGCCGGAATACAAGGAAAGACATGACAAAATTATTTTTCTGCATGACAACACTCGGCTTCATGTCGCAGAAGTCGTGAAAAAATATTCAGAAACGCTCAAGTGGAATATTTTGCCGCACCCGCCGTATTTTCCGGACATTGCTCTTTCTGATTACTGGTTGTTCCGAGGTATGCAGCACGATCTGGCAGGTCATCGGTTCACTTCTTCCGCAAAAATCGAAAATTGGCTCTTAACTTGGATCACCTCAAAAGACGAGACATTTTTTCGAGATGGAATTCGAAAATTGCCTGAGAGGTGGGAAAAAGTAGTAACTAGAGATGGGCGATACTTTGATTAATCTTTTAATTCTTTTTATTTTGAAATAAATGCATTTTTGACCGCAAAAAAATGGACCGAATTAATTTGTACTCCCAATATTATAAGCTTATTTTATTCATTCGAATCTTTCTGTTATTTTTATTAAAACATTATTTGTAATTTTTAATCTAATTTTTAATTTTTACTTAATTTAATTTATTTGTGGCATAGTAATAAATTTAAATTATTGCAAAAGAAGAATAAATTGCTATTAATTTATTTTAAAAATTCGTACATTCTATTTGTGTGACATATTTTTGATTACAATCTTTGATTGTGAATCTTCTTACATAATAAAATTGCATTAATTATTCAATAAAATAATGTTGTAAATTTTAAAATATATATACAAAGAAAATTTTAGAATGCATGGCGAGAAATGTAGTAACCATCGGAAAAAAATGGCGAAGCTATTATCTGCATTCGTAAACGCAACCATTTTGATAGATATCCTGCATCTTGAGTGAAGGTAAACGAGCTGTAGCAGAAAAGGATCTCCGAAAAAAATGCATTACTTCTCTAGTATCTCAGTGTAGCGCACGTGTCCGTCCAGAACGGCTTGTGAAGCATCAAAACTTTTATTTTCTAAGACAAATCGGCTATTATTTTAAATTTATTTTAACCATGTTTATCTGTAAATTCTTAATTTAACCTAGGGCTCAAAATAAAAGTCTTAGGCTTTTGTAGTCAAGGAAGTTTTCGAAAGTAGACCGATCTCGTTTACCCGCACTTTTAGGATGAGTGCAGGAAATAGAAAACTGGGATCCGTACAATGCCGTTACTAAACGGTCTTTCTATGTGTGATTCTAATGTGTTTGCAGATATATTCGTATAGGTGGCGAAAGAAAAAAAAAGAAAAAAATTATGCGTCATTTAAATATCAAAACTTTATATCGACAGTATACATTTTAAAGGTACAATTGCGTTCATAAGTTTCTGGCCAAGCAAAAAAAATCAGTTACTATTCAAAGTTTTATATCTTTATTAAAAATTAATCGTTAGAAGCAGTGACATTGGCCCAACATCACAGCACGGACCCACGCAGAGATCCACGCGTAGTCCGACTACTTGAATTCGAGCAAAAGCGCCAACAAAGGGAGTAAGAGCGGAAGGTATCATTAGACGGATGTCTGTATTTTAAATTGAATAAATGAATCTTCATGTCTAAAACTCTGTGTGGAGTTATTTTATACTTAACTCATTTTCCTACTCGGTGCATTTTAAAGCCTTAGTGCGAAAGCACTGACCAACAAAAATCAAGGCAGTCCAGCACGCCAAAACATTAAGCATTGGATCTGCTGCGTGTTTAGTTTATACATTACATGGTTGCGATTTCGGACATAATACTGTGTATTTATTCTTATCAAGTGATATTTTATTTAAAAATTTGTAGAAAAAAAAAATATTTAGCTGTAATAAATTTCTTAAAAATAAAGAAATTTTCTATAAATGGTATATACACTTCTCTGTACATGTTTTTGTCATAACTAGATCAAAATCTAATTTGAATCCACCATGTTTCATGGTGGGTATTAGGTATCGATTGTTAAACTTTCTATTTGTTGGACGTCAAACGTACCTTCTTCCATCATTTCCAAATAAATTAATTTTTGTTTTATCAGAGACAAAAACTTTTTTCTAATCGTTGACATTCCAGTTTTTACGAGCCTCGGCAAATTGTAATCTTGCTCTCTTGTACTTTTTCTTTATCATTGGGTTTTGAACTACAATACTTTCTTAAAATCCAACTTCATTTAGTCTGCAAGTAACACGACTTATATCAGCTAAATTTTTATTGCGTAATTCGCATGCTATAATTTTAGCATTTTTCTTCATATCTGCGACTGCTTTTCTTCTTTTAACTTTACAAAGATTCGTCGTTTTTCTGGATCATTCTGACTCTAATAAATCTTCTAAATTATTCATTTCTTTTCATTCTTTAATAATATTGTTTACAGTCGATTTGCTTATCGAAAATATCGAAGCAATTTCATGAGAAACTTTTCCATCTTTATGTAATTTTATAATTGCTTTGCGTAATTCTAATTGCGTACGTTTCGGCATCTCAACAATGCAGTACTAAAATGTTAATACGTATTTTCACTACAGTACTTTTACCAAAATGTAAACAATAACTTTGACTCTTATAGTTATTAATATTTAAATTGGAGAAAAACGTAAACACACAGATTACGATTAATGGTATTTATAAAAATTTGACTAGAAACTTTGAAAACAAGTATTTGATATATTGTAACATGTGTAATTTATAATAGTTTTATTATAGAAATGTACATGCTGCATATTTTGAAAATATAATTTATCAAGTTTAACAGGCAATAATTGGTTTTCTTTCTACTTCTTTATCTATAAATAAATATTTACTAAATATATTTTGGGCATGAACTTTTATACTCGTTACTATTCTGATAGTAATTTAGTAGTAATATTGTTTTATTTAGTTCATATTTTTACTTAAATAAAATTTATTGAAAAATTAAAAAAAAAAATTTTTTTTCTAAAATGATATTTTTATAGTGAATACTTATGATATGTGTAAAATCACACATTTTTTCTATTTAGAGTTTGTTTTTAATGCAACTTTAAAACGGCTTGATAAAAAAATGTTGTTGCGCTCATTTTAAAGAAGAGATAAATACAAGTATTTTAAATTTAATTTTATTTAAATCAGCCTTCTCTTCCAAAAGTTACGGCCGTTTTTCTGTCAATAATAAAAATAATAAAACAAACTTATTTTTTTTACCATGAAAAGCTTGATTCTTAATATTTTCGAGTGAACCTATTGCCATTTGAAAGGTTTTGCTTTACTCTTTAAAACTGCATTGGTTTTTTTTCAAAACGATTATTATTGACTGATTTTTTTTTGCATGGCCAGAAACTTATAAACACAACTGTAAATCAATATTCTTTCAAAAATTCTTAGATCAAGTGGCGCGGTCGCGCCACGTGGCAAGTATGGGTACTAATAGCAACGCGGCGCGCTAGACCTTTATACTTTAAAATCGGGGATGCGAAACTTAATTGCTAGAAAAATATCTTTTTATGTATGAAAAATCAAATTAAAATGATACTATCTTATTATTTTTTCACTTCTTTTGAAAATAAAAAAAACTCCAGCTTTCTACACTCTGCCATTGCAGAGATACAAGCTACAGTTTCGCATTTTAGGTCCCACCGTTTCGATTTTCGTGTTTCCGTTCAGTCGCTATCATTATGATTATTTTCTAAATATCATTATGATTATTTTGTATATATATATAGTTTTCGCAAGATGTTGGATAGCGTCTGCGCGCGTGCGCGCCGTGAAAAACAGCACTTATGCGATTTCGTTTTAAACATTGTATGAAAAAGGTTTTATGTTTTACATAAGTAAAATAATAGTGTTACAAAATTATATATTTATATTAATTTATTTTTTGTTATTGTAAGATATAATAATAAATAAATACAAAATAATATAATTATATTGTCATTATAATTAAGTTTTAAAATTAATGAAACAAAATTACATTTTTATTAATATTTTATTTTTCTTGTCATTATAATTAAGTTTTAAAATTAATGAAACAAAAGTATCTAACGTCGATGGCTGTGGCGCTGTGTTAAACAATACATTGAATTTTTTTCATTTGGAAGGAAGTGAATATTATGTTGCTTTATACATAAGTCTATCAAGTGGCGCAGTCGCGCCACGTGGCAAGTATGGGTACTACAAGCAACGCGGCGCACTATAATTCTTATACTTTAAAATCTGGGGTGCAAAATATTATTTACTCATGGCACATTGATTAATATATTGATAATAATCCTTTTTATAAATATTTCAAATATTACATTCTGGGTGCTGCGGATCAGACTTTCATTTCTAGTTACAGATATACTTATTTTCTCTCTAAATACTTATATTTACAATAATTTTTTTTTAACGCTTTCTTTCCCTTTAAAAGACTATGCTGGTAATTTACAACAATTTTTAAATGATAGTATAGACAATTGGGTCGAAACTGAAGAAACATGTAGTAATTGTTTTATATTACAAATATTTAAAAAGATTGAAGTAAATATCAAAAGTACAATTTTAATAATACAGTTACATACTTTTAATGATCAGGGCGATAAAATATTAAAAACAAATAATACATTTCGCCTTAATCAAGTATCTGCAGGTATTATTACGATTAAAAAAAGACGTTACAAAGTTGTTAGTGCTATATTTCATCATGGGGTGTCGATTGAGAGCGGATATTATACAAATATGTTAAAATTAAATAGTAAATGGTTTTTGTGCATAATAATAAAATTTATCAAAAACAATGGCCAAGAGGCTCTAAAGATATTTACCTTCTTTTTTTGGAACAAATACAATAATAAATCATAATTATTTAAAACATACATCATTTATTTTGTTGTAATATATAATAATATTTCCAATTAAAGTTTTTAATTTTATGCACACATCATTTTTTTAAAACTAAAATAGTAAGAGTAATAAATTTACTTATTTACACATTACATTTAACATTAGGAAGCATAATTTACTTTTTCTTTCACATGAAGGTGTATTTATTTTAGACTACAACAATAATAATTACAGATAATAACGTATTTTGAAATCTTCCTTCAAAAAAGATTATTATCATTTTCTTTGAATAATTATTTTACTTTAAGAATTCTGAACAAGTTGTGAAATCCTATTACAACCTCTTTTTACAAAAGACAAAAATTTGGCAAGTATGGGTTTTTTTTTTTTTTTGTTTCGGTGGTAAAAAAACGGGGAATCTGCCTAAACCAGACCATCATTGAGGACCCCTTTGTCTACCTGTAGACGCGGGGGGACCCACCGGTGTGACGGGTTCCGTAGTCGCGTCAGCTCTGGCCTCGGATGGGCTCGATTGCTCGGGCACATCCGTGGCGAGGGCATCGGCAACCCCGGGGACCGTCTAACCCGCCATACGCCAGCATATGTCTGATATAAAACCATAGACATATGATGCGCGGATGGAATCTCCACCTTCTGTCCAACCTGCAGCGTGGATCTACTTTCGTATTGCTTCGCTGCTGCAGGTTCTGTCTATTCGTCAGTCCTTTCCCCGTAATGTTGTAACCTGTCTCCGTTTCGTAATTCCTTTCATACAATCCTTTCATTCACATTCACTCACTGACTCGTGCTCGTGCTACCCTTCACCAACTAATCCAGACACCCGTCCGCCTTCTTACCCCTCAAGACAGTCTCGACGAAGGTAGCTATCGCCGTCCAACTGTCCTCGTCTTGCAACATCCTCACCACTGTATTTTCGGGCGTGATGCTGCCCGTTTTCGTCTCAAGTGACAGTCTGTCTGTGGTCCATCGTCGGCACACATAAAACGTGTGCTCGGCGTCATCGCGCTCGTAACCGCAGTACTTACATTCCGGCGACCTAACCCAGTTACACCGAAATAAATACTGTCTAAAGTAACCGTGCCCCGTCAAGAACTGGGTTAGGTAAAAATTAACCTCCCCAAACCCTCGTCCGGTCCACGATACCAGGCTGCTTATCAAGCGTCTTGTCCACGTAGCAGTGGTGTCCGTTAACCAATGGTCCGTCCATTCGCGCATTTCCTGTCTCGTTCCTCAACTGCCGCGTTTGTTCTCCCTACGTCGGTACTTCGTTCGTAAGTCCGTTTCCGTTTCCTAGCGAGCAAGTCAATGGGTATTACACCCGCTACCACCAGGACGGCCTCCGCTGAGACCGTCCTGTAGGCGCACGCGATACGTAATGTTCCCTGTCTCTGTACGTTTTTTAGTCGCTTGCGGTATTTCTTTACCTTAAGCGCATCGGCCCAGATTTCCGCCCCGTATAAAAGGATCGAGTGGGTGGTGGCCATAAGCAACCGTCTTTTCCCCGGTCTTGGTCCATATGTATTCGCCATAAGGCGGGAGAGCGCGGAAACCCGCGTCGCCGCCCTATGTGCCGTCTCCTGTATATGCGGCCAGAAGGTCAGCTTCGTATCTAGAGTTACCCCTAGATATTTCACCTTCCTCTCGGTCTGCGTCTGCACCGACCCCACCGTCATCAGTATGACGGTTTGTATCCTCCTTCCGGTGAGGAGGATCAGTTCGGTCTTTTCCAGTGCTAATGTCAGTCCGTGACTCGTCATCCACCCGTCTACCCGTAACATGACCCGGTTTAGCGTCAGTTGTGCCAATTCTGGATTGCGCTGAACGATCACTACCGCCACGTCGTCGGCGTAGGCGATGAGTGAGGCGTTCTCGGGCATTTCCAGCCTCAGCAGGCCGTCGTAAACCGCGTTCCAGAAGTCAGGTCCTAGTATTGATCCCTGCGCGACGCCCGCAGTGATCGGCCTACTTGCCTGTCCCTCCGTGGTCTCGTACGTAATTCGTCGGTCTGTCAAGTAATCTCCCGCCACCCGCAGCAGATAGGGGGGTACCCTAAGAGCCCGTAGAGCTTCCAGGATATCCCCCCACCCGGCGGAATTAAAGGCGTTCTTTACATCTAAGGTCGCGAGCAGTACTAGTGGTCTCGCGCCGTAGCAGACCCGTCTTGTCCGTAGGAAAGTTTCGGTCACTTCCCTTATCGCGCCTATCGTCGAATGGCCCTTTCGAAAGCCGTGCTGATTATCGGCCAGCCCTCCGGCGGCTGTTATCGCGCTCGTTATTCTCGGTTTTAACAATGCCTCATAAAGTTTGCCCGCTGTGTCTAGAAGACTCAGGGGCCTATAGGACGACGGTGTCTCGAGTTCCCCTTTACCTTTATACAAGAGGACCAATCGAGCCGTCTTCCAACTGGCAAGTATGGTTTATGGCTGACAACAACTTTATTACTATAGTATCTCTTTAAATTAAATAATTGTTGAATAATTTCTTATAACTGTAAAATACTAATAAAACTTGATGCAGATGTTCATTATATTATTTTCAAAGAATCTTACACACTCCGCAAAATTCTTCAAGATTACTCTCTTATTCGTGACTTCTCACTCTGCGAGTGATTTATTAATTATTAAGATATACTTTATTTAAGCAACTACATTTGAGCAACATATTACATAAATACTTATTTAGAAACATCTATTAAGTTTTTATTTATTTATTTTTATTATTATGCTTCTATTTCTGTTAATGAATATTTTTTTCATAGACACATGTTTTATCATTTTTATATTAAAAAATTTTAAAACGAATTTAGACAAAGGAAATTTGTGAAATCCAATATGTATATTGTCAAGTATAATTTTTTTTATGTTTTCAGAACTGACTTCTTATTTTATTTCTCTTTTATTTTTGTATTTTATGATAAAACTTTAAGCAAATATTAATTATATTTTTTTCAAACAATTTTACACGCATGAAAGCATTGAAATCGATTGTGTATTGTCAAGTATGTTTCTTTAATTTTGAAGATACTTTTTTGATAATAAACGGACAGCCCTATGGCATAGCCATTAGCAAAAACTTATCTGCATACATTATACAACTAACTATATATTATTACTTTGTACAATTAAAATTGTTTTGGAATTTAATGTACGTATTTTTATTTATAAAATTATGCTAATGTGCATGCTACTTCTTGTACACTTCACAATGCAATATTAACATATTTTAATATAGTGTTAGATACGTTGTTTGCAGGATTCATGACGTAAGTCGTACAAGTGAAATTTTGGGACACAAGGCTTGTTTTTTTAAATGAATTTATTTATTATCGTATCCTAATGAATTTTATTATATTTTAAGTAATAAAAAGTTAATTTATTAACAAATCTTTTTAAATAACTACATCTCTTTAATATTTATATATTAATTTATTACAACCGCTGATAATACGTTTATTTTTTTCATTTTCTATTAAAAACGTTAACTGAAACGATACTTGACGGACCCTTTACTAAGAACTCATTATAATAATAAAATACTATTGAGATTTTTTACTTAATTGAAAATAAAATAATTTAATCTGTTTTAGGATAAAATAAACTGTTATTAACTTGTATGAAGTACTTAAGAATGTTATAAGATAGAAAACTATGTAAACGCTTCTTTATGTTATATATTTAGTGATATTATCATACATAAAAAAAAAGTTTTTTCAGAAATATTGTTTAACATCTTAGTAATGAATTTCAATTAGTAACTAAGAGTTTTATAAAATTTCTGAAATTACGTTTTGTCTTCAACTTTATTTATGCATTTCTAATACGATTTTACGAATATGGTCGGCTGATAAATAGATAAATTTTAATTTTACCTACTTATTGTAATGGTGTACCATATGTTTTTTTTTAAGAAATACACTAACAGGTTTATTTCATTAACAAACTTTTTAAAGGGTCCGTCAAGTATGGTTTCAGTTAACGTTTTTAATAGAAAATAAAAAAAATAAACGTATTATCAGCGGTTGTAATAAATTAATATATAAATATTAAAGAGATGTAGTTATTTAAAAAGATTTGTTAATAAATTAACTTTTTACTACTTAAAATATAATAAAATTCATTAGGATACGATAATAATTAAATTCATTTAAAAAAACAAGCCTTGTGTCCCAAAATTTCACTTGTACGACTTACGTCATGAATCCTGCAAACAACGTATCTAACACTATATTAAGATATGTTAATATTGCATTGTGAAGTGTACAAGAAGTAGCATGCACATTAGCATAATTTTATAAATAAAAATACGTACATTAAATTCCATAACAATTTTAATTGTACAAAGTAATAATATATAGTTAGTTGTATAATGTATGCAGATAAGTTTTTGCTAATGGCTATGCCATAGGGCTGTCCGTTTATTATCAAAAAAGTATCTTCAAAATTAAAGAAACATACTTGACAATACACAATCGATTTCAATGCTTTCATGCGTGTAAAATTGTTTGAAAAAAATATAATTAATATTTGCTTAAAGTTTTATTATAAAATACAAAAATAAAAGAGAAATACAATAAGAAGTCAGTTCTGAAAACATAAAAAAAATTATACTTGACAATATACATATTGGATTTCACAAATTTCCTTTGCCTAAATTCGTTTTAAAATTTTTTAATATAAAAATGATAAAACATGTGTCTATGAAAAAAATATTCATTAACAGAAATAGAAGCATAATAATAAAAATAAATAAATAAAAACTTAATAGATGTTTCTAAATAAGTATTTATGTAATATGTTGCTCAAATGTAGTTGCTTAAATAAAGTATATCTTAATAATTAATAAATCACTCGCAGAGTGAGAAGTCACGAATAAGAGAGTAATCTTGAAGAATTTTGCGGAGTGTGTAAGATTCTTTAAAAATAATATAATGAACATCTGCATCAAGTTTTATTAGTATTTTACAGTTATAAGAAATTATTAAACAATTATTTAATTTAAAGAGATACTATAGTAATAAAGTTGTTGTCAGCCGTAACCCATACTTGCCAAATTTTTGTCTTTTGTAAAAAGAGGTTGTAATAGGATTTTTTATTCTACAACAATTGCGCCTAAAATTTTAACAGAATGAAGATCATCAAAATTTTTCAGTTTTTTTACTTTTTTATGGTACTAATAAAAGGTATGCTTATGGGTTTTGATGCTTAGTGTAATGGTTTTTTGAAGGCTTTGTAAAGTTATAATATAAAACTTTTTGTTTTTAAATTTTGATTTAGTTATGATAAAAAACATGTATAGAGAGGAGTATACACCATTTATAGAAAATTTGATTATTTTAAAGAAATTTATTAGGCCTGAATATTTTTTTTTGTTTTTTTTTTTTTACAAATTTTTAAATAAAATATCTCTTGATAAGAATTAATACACAGTGTTATGTCCGAAATCGCAACTATGTAATGTATAAACTAAACATGCAGCAGATCCAATGCTTAATGTTTTGGCGTGCTGGACTGCCTTGGTTTTTGTTGGTCAGTGCTTTCGCACTAAGGTTTTCGAAATGTACAGAGTAGGAAAATGAGTTATGTGTAAAATAACTCTACATAGAGTTTTAGACTCGAACATTCATTTGATGAAATGATACCTTCCGCTCTTACTCTCTTTGTTCGCGCTTCTGCTCAAATTCAGATAGTCGGACTACGCGTGGATCTCTGCATAGATCCATGCTGCGATGTTGGGCCGATGCCACTGCTTCTAAGTGAAGGGATACCTTTTATTTCAAAGTTCTTTTTTGATGACTCTTCGAAATTTAGTTTCGACCGATACTTAAGGTAGTTCACTCGGCCCAGTGGTATTTCACTTAACTGAAGTGTCACGCAATGCATCGTCTCTTACAGGCAGATAAAAATTCGTTGAAAGTTACTTCGCTCTCCTTCTTTGCACAGAGTAATGAAATCAGACTTCTGCGCATCATCCTCATACCTCACCACAGTTTGGCAACATCGTTTCCGTAGAGGGTTTGTTTCAGTTGAGAAGTTATAAAAGTTAGTCATTATTTCATCTAAACCTAATAGTTTTCGTACTAAAGATGGATACATTAAAGATGCTACAGTTTTAGAGAAGCTGGTAGATATTTTTGGTTTTAAAGACAATTTATTTCAATTTTTAAAAATATTTTGAGAAAGCTGAATTGAAATTCAAACGTTTAAAAAAGTTAAAGTAAAAATGCTGTTTTTGAATGAGTTAAAGGGAGTAGTTTCAATTGAAATGCAAAAAGATTGGCGAAAAATGATCTTACGAATCAGTCGCTTTTGAAGCTTTATAGGAATAAAGGAGATGACGGTATTTTTGAATTTTGTACCGAAAAAGATAAAAATAATAATTGATAAAACACTTAACAACTACAGTTTTATAAGTTATGCGTTTGTTAGTTTGTTTTCTGTATGTTCCTAGTCATATAAAACTTTTTATTATATTTTGCTTATTATTATAAGTATATTTATTTGTTTAATGTATTAATGATTTTATATTTTATATTATTATTAATAATGTATTATATTAAAAAATAAAGTTTTATATGTTGAAATTCATAGTTTATGCTAATAAAAAAAATATATTTATAATTGATTGGATTTTTTTGTTTTGAAATATTTCCTATCAGTTTAATATATTATACATATTTTTTTCATAGTTTGATATTACATTTAGTTAATTGCAATATTTCATTTACAAATGAAATTAGAAATATTATCATTCAACAATATTCTAGTTTTGACGTGAAGATAATGTACTGATTTACTATTACTAAGATACACGTGTACGCCGAGTTACACGCCCCTCTCCCGCGTAGCTCATAGGACTAATTGATACATTCTACAAAACGCATAATTCGGATTGGAATTTCTCAAAATTTAGTACCGCATGCTATGTTTCACAAATCGTTATTTCAATCTTAATATTCTAAAGTTTAACATGCTAGTTTTTTAAAAATTCAGTAATAAAACTCGCGATGTAGTTAGTGAAAATGTCTCTTTCGAAGCGTGTCTCCCATATACTCGTGTGCTAAAAAGTTGAAGTTTGGACTTCAATATCATAAAAACAAGCAACGCTTGTTACCCAAAAAAAAATATGAATCTATCCGTTGAATTGTCAACCACAACATACTTGGAAATCAAGAGTCAAGCAAATAACAACGTTTTTGAGTGAACCACCTTAATGATTTGCGATTTAAAGGTAAACGATTATCTTCTTTTTGGATTTTAATATTCGAACTTAACTCTTTTTTATTTACTATTTACTTTCCATTAATACTTTCGATTCTTAGTCTTTTATTATTTTGATTGGTTATTACTTCTTACACCTTCTTTTTACGACTACTAGCGAGACGGTGAAGTAAAGTTCACCTGCAGAACTGGTTTGAACTGAACTATACCGCCTTCTGTCATTTTTGTCACTCTTTATATACTAATTTTAGATCCAAGAAAATGCATTGTCGTTTATGCCTCCCTTCTTTTTGACCGCTTGACTAGAATTTTGTCTTGCTTTTCAAGCGCGGATGCGCTCGCTCACTCGTTTCTCCCGCTGCTACTGTTTTTCTTACCGCATCTTCGTGGGTCCTACGCCTCACCTAGATAACAGCAGAATGCGTATGTAAGCATATTTGTCTTACTTATTACTTTGGTGTCTTGGATCCTATGCGTCAACTAATAGCAGCGTGGGTGGTTAAGTGTGTGCGTATATATTTGTGCTTCACTCTTGCTCCCTTGTTATTTTTGTCACTCCTTTTTATTGTAGTACAATGCGTGTATATATGCGTCTTCTCTTGTAGTACAATGCGTGTCTATATGCGTCTTCTCTTTTTTTCTTCAGATACGCACGTCTTTACCTGTAGCTGTGTGTGTGTGTGTGCGCGCGCGCGCGTGTGCGTGTGAGTGTGTGTGTGCGCGCGCGCGCGTGCGTGTGAGTGTGTGTGCGTGCGCGCGTGTGTGTGTGTGTGTGTGTGTGTGTGTGTGTGTGTGTGTGTGTGTGTGTGTGTGTGTGTGTGTGTGTGTGTGTGTGTGTGTGTGTGTGTGTGTGTGTGTGTGTGTGTGTGTGTGTGTGTGTGTGTGTGTGTAAGGCGCATGCCGTTTGGTTTTTGTGACGCAGTTTACTTCGTTATTGTGCTGCATCATGTATTTTTGCTTGACGATGTTTTTAATTTAGATATTATTATCGATAATTTTAAATAATGAAGATATTATTATCAATAATTTAAATAATGAGACCGTTCATTTCAATAGTTATTAAAACTAAAAACATTAAAAATATAAAGTTTTAGTATTTAGAAATTGGCAGTTGATTTATGATTGTTTATATTATGTCAATTATTTTACATTATTAACACTAGATTGCCGGAGCAAGTCAATTTGACTCATTTGTGATTTTAAAAATCTGCGGAAAATATATTTTAAAAACAAAATTTATATGTAAAAATTGTTTTGAATAAAATTTCTTTAAAATAGAATTGTATTTAAAACATTTTGAACATATATATTCTGTTTTAAAATATATTTTCAGCAGATTTTTAAAATCATAAATAAGTCAAATTGACTTGCTTCGGCAATCTAGTGTTAATAAAATTGTATTTTAAACCCTTGGGGACTTAAAGCGACTATTTTAATAAATTTTGTTGATGTTTTTTTTATTTTTAAACTATTAGTATCTCAAAAATGTAATACCACAGCTTTCCCGCACTCGCCTAAGAAACAGATGATTCTTCAATTTTAGTAATTATAATGTAATTATGCATGTTATCCAATTTATCATGAGAAGTACACTGATAGAAATAAAAAAATCTCTTAATTTTTTTTAAACAGAAGCCACACCGATGTCGTGGATATGATGCTATCTTTTTTAACGCTAAATTTAAATACCATAGTATTAGTAAAGCTTTATTATTTTTATCAAAAAAGTAATTGAAAAACTATTTGGTATTCTAGGAAATAATAATATAATGATAAACATATATTAATTCAACTAGTCACAACCATATTTTATATAAGATTTAAAATAGAATCCTATGAATTATGTCATAAAATTCACAATATATATTTTATATTACAGAAACGTGTACAGAAAAAGCAGAAGTACCAATAAATATAACAACGAATGTCTGTGATAATAAAAGACCTATTTCTCCTGGTAGTTCTCATCCTTCGGCAAAGCAGCCTAAAATTGAAGAGGCAAAGTATGTAAAAAAAGAATATAATGTTTATTCTAATAAATCTTTTCGAAAACAATCTGTGAATCATCATGATGATATCAAGAATTTAAAAAAAAATGATGGTTATGAAAATGACACGCTAACGTCACCTAGAACAATTACCATATCTCTAAAAGAGGATGATAAAAAGGATACATTAAATATTATAAAAAATATCAAATGGAAAGAAATACGTATTAGATTAAAGGATATAAAAAGACAAAATAATTGTGAAACAGATATTACAAATAAAGATATATATGAAGTTGAACAAATTTTAGGGAAAAAAATTGAAAACAATATAATACTTTATTTAATTAAATGGAAAAATTGGAATAATGAATACAATACTTGGGAACCAATGAAAAACTTAACTAATTGTTTCGAACTGGTAGAAGAATTTGAAGATAAACGATTAAAATCATTGGAACGGTTTCAAAAATATACTAATTTTTATCCTGGTACAAGTACAATGGAGAAACTCATGCAAGATCTTCTTAATAAAGGTAAAGCTATAGACTCAGCATTAGTAAATATAGATCGTTTGTATGAAAGAATCGATAGATTTTTTAATATGGGTCCCAAAAAATGCAAAAAATTAACTGAAATAATTAAAGAAAATATTATATATATGTTTCTCTTTAATGCAAGAAATGAACAATTAACTTCGTTGGAAGATTGGGAAAATGAAATGAATAGCATAACTAAAGGAAAACCATCTATTAAAGTTGAAAACATGGTGGACTTAGAACGTGCACCACAAGAATTTCTTTATATAGATGATTATTTACCTGGATCTGGGGTCATTATACCAGAAGAACCTCCTATAGGTTGTGAATGCTCCAATTGTGACTCTAAAACTAAATGCTGTTATGCTATGTGTGATGGAAGTTTTCCTTATACATCTGCATGCAGAATTCGTGTACCACCAGGTACACCTATATATGAATGTAATAAACGTTGCATTTGCTCAAACGATTGTCAAAATCGCGTTGTCCAACGAGGTTCACAAATGAAATTATGTGTTTTTAGAACATCAAATGGAAGAGGTTGGGGAGTTAAAACATTACGAGTTATTAAAAAAGGAACCTTTGTTATACAATATGTAGGTGAAGTAATTACAAATGAGGAAGCTGAAAAACGTGGAAAAGAATACGATGCAGCTGGAAGAACTTACCTTTTTGATCTTGATTATAACGAAACCGAAGGGCAATGCCCATATACAGTGGATGCTGCTATTTATGGAAACATATCACACTTCATCAATCATTCATGCGATCCAAACTTAGCCGTTTATGCAGTATGGATAAATTGTTTGGATCCCAACCTTCCAAAACTTGCGCTTTTTGCCACACGGGATATAAAACAAAACGAAGAAATAACATTTGATTATATGTGTCAAACAACTAAAGATGATTTATTTCGTCAAAGACTTAGTTTGCCTAGAGAACCAGTAAATAATAAATATATGGAAAGTCGAACGCGCTGTAAATGCGGTGCAAATATTTGCAGGCAATATCTTTTTTAATATTAAGAAAAATTAAAATTTTACAGGATTGCATGTTGTTAATTAAAAACAAAATACTTCATTTTGTAAAATATTTTTTATAATTGTTTATAAAAAAAATAGATTATAAACTGATTTTGAAGATTTATTGTTTTATTGCATTACCATAAGCATCTATCAATAATATTGTTGTGAATATAAAAATTATACATAAATAAAAATATTTATTATATTATTTTCTAAAAATTAATTTTGATTGTAATGTTTTCATTTATATTTTTCAATTCAAGTTTGCATTCTTTTGTGAATTTAACTTTATGAAGTATCTTTTTATTTATTTTATTACGTTATACTGAAAATCAATTGTAAATTTTTTTTCATTCTAGTGTAACAGAAATTTTCCCTCTTTTCTACTCTATTTTCAACTAACTTTTACACCTCACAACTCTGATACCTTATTTCTTTACGATAAAATTATTAAATCTGAATAGACAGCACTTTGAACTAATAATTTAATAGTATTAATTATTGGCCGATAAGTGCTGCCCTCGAACTTGATAAATTTCTCTAAGATCCTTAAGTTAAATTCATATTACTAGTAATCTAATTTATACTTCTATAAATAGGCTGGATAATTCGTATAAATTTAAAGTTACGTTTACGTAAATACAGTCTGTCAAGTCAGAGCGTGGTCGACTTCACCGACAGGTAATGAAAGATTTTGCTCTAATTCCTTCGCGAGCTGATAGAGAAAAGCTTTGTCCTTGATGCATTGTCAACAAAAATTCAGTTGTCGTTGATCTTTTAAAAGAGAATCACGTTAAACGCCATGAGTGCTAAGTACGCGTCGCGCTACGAGGCTGTGTTCCTTTGCATCCACCCGAAAGGTCCCAAAATGTCGCAATCAGCGGCTGCTAAATATATGAGAAAGTCGAAGGCATTTGTACAGAAGTGGATACAGCGATATAAAGTGGCTAAAAATGTCGATGATTTACCAGAACGTGGCTCGATAGGAAAAGTGAACAAAAAAAAAGAAAAAAGAATAGTGAATCTGTTTTCGCGGAATCCTGCTTTAACACTGCGGCAAGGACAAGCAAAATTAATGGCAAAAGGTTTAGATATATCCTACGAAACTATCCGAACCCATCTTCGTACTCATCATCTGAAATGGCGCAACACAATGAAAAAGCCTCTGTTGACTGAAAAACATGTGACAAAGCGACTCGCTTGGGCGCATGAGAATATTGATAGAGATTTAGAAAATGTCAGTTTTACTGATGAATGTTCTATATGCGCACGTTCTGTCCTCACGCGAGCCTGGTCAACTTCCACCAATAGGCTTGTTTAGCGGACCGTAAAACATGGAATAAAGGTGCCTCTTTGGAGCTGCTTCTCAAAGCAGGGACTCGGCACTTTGCACCTCTTTACTGACAACCTAAATGCCGAGAAAATTATGAAAATCTACAAAAAGGCTTTACTGCCATCTGCCAAACGATGATTTATCACAAAAAATGAAGATTGGATTCTGCAGGAGGACAACGATCCTAAACACCGCAGCAAGCTCTGTACTCAGTGGAAGACTCAATCTGGCATCGTTACATTGGATTGGCCGTAGCAGTTGCCCGATGCAAACCCTATTGAAAATGTGTGGGCATATATTGAATGGAAGCTTCGTGGAAGACGCACATACACTTTGAAGCAGTTGTCTTACGAAATTCGTCGGATCTGGAGATCCTTGCCACTAGAATACGCCGTCAAATTAGTAGAAAGCATGCCTCGGAGATGCCAGGCAATTATCGACGCCGGTGGTGACTGGACACATTATTGACCGAATTGCATCATTGTTTGTAATGTATACAATGTATATATAAATAAATCATAAATGATGATCCTGATATCACAGCCCAATCGTCCCAATGGAAGCATCCAGGAGAGACAAGACCAAAAAAGCACGCCAAATTCAATCAAGCGTAAAAGTTTTGCTGTTTTTCTCGATTAATGTGGCGTGGTAAATCAGGAGTTTTTACCTCAAGGTTGTATGGTCAATAAAGAGTATTTCCTTTAAGTTATGCGCCGTTTGCGGAAAACAATTCATGGCTTTTGCATTACGATAATACACCTGCTCATTCATCGCTGCTTGTGAAATTTTTTTACCAAAAACAACACGACAATTGTAACGTCGGTACACGACCTCCGTTTTTTTTTTGTGTCAGCCGATAAGTTGCCTCCCTGCCTTTCCGGCCCCTGGTCGCCATTCAAAAAAAAAAAAATCGACCGCCTACATCGACCTACACCCAGGCGCTTCACCATGATGAAGCTTCCCTTCACCGACCTAAGCCGTTGCGAAACTTGGCCTGAGCGTGGGCCAAGAGTTTGCGACTTTTTTGACACAAATGTATTGTTTATATAAAAATAGTCGCAATCGTTAAATTTAATTCAATTATGTTTATTTCAAATAACGCAATTGTCCTTTTTTATTTTATTTAAAAAAAGAAAAAATATATATTGGGTGTACAACTTTGCTTCCGCCGTTTTGCAATAGATGGCTGTAGCGGTAAATGGTAGTTGAAATAAATAGATCATAGATGTCATACAATAAGCTTAGGTATTTGTAAACATAACGCCATCGAAATATTAGTCGATTTGTGTGTGCATCATAAAGTTATTCTCGATTAAACATGTCAGCTTACGAGCCAAATTCTTGTCATTTGCGGGAGGTCTTAATTTTCTGCTTTAATATGAAGAAATCTGCGACTGAGGATCATCGAATGCTCTCAAATACCTATGGTGAGGCCGCTATTTGTGAAAGAACGTGCCGAGAGTGGTTTCAACGCTTCAAGAACGGCGATTTTAACGTCGAAGACCAGCATGGCGGTGGAAGAAAGAAGGTTTTCGAAGATGCAGAATTGGAGGCATTACTTGATCAAGACTCGTGTCAAACGCAACAAGAATTGGCAGGATCATTGGGAGTGACGCAACAAGCCATTTCAAAACGCCTGAGAGTCATGGGGATGATTAAGAAACAAGGAAATTGGGTGCCGTACGAGTTGAAGCCGAGAGATGTTGAACGGCGTTTGTGTGTTTGTGAACAGCTGCTTGCAAGGCAAAGACGGAAGGGATTTCTGCATCGCATTGTGACTGGGGACGAAAAATGGGTCCACTACGATAATCCCAAGCGCAGAAAATCATGGGGATATCCCGGCCATGCTTCCACGTCGACGACCAAACCGAATATTCACGGTTCCAAGGTCATGCTCAGTATTTGGTGGGACCAGCTCGGCGTAGTGTATTATGAGTTGTTAAAACCGACTGAAACAATCATAGGCAATCGTTATCGAACGCAATTAATGCGTTGGAGCCGAGCATGGAAAGAAAAACGGCCGCAATACAACGAGAGACATAATAAAGTGATTTTACAGCATGACAATGCTCGACCCCATGTTGCGAAAGTGGTCAAGACATACTTGGAAACTTTAAAATGGGAAGTCCTACCCCATCCGCCGTATTCTCCTGACGTTGCTCTCTCGGACTATCACTTGTTTTGATCAATGGCACACGGCCTGGCTGACCAGCACTTCCGGTCTTATGAAGAAGTAAAAAATTGGATCAATTCGTGGATCGATTCAAAAGATAACCAGTTTTTTCAACGCGGGATTCGTATGCTGCCCGAAAGATGGGAGAAAGTAATGGCAAGCGATGTATAACCAGTTTTTTACAATGAAGCCTCGAATTTCGGAAAAAAACGGCGGAAGCAAAGTTGTACACCTAATATATATATATATATATATATATATATATATATATATATATATATATATATATATATATATATATATATACACACACACATTATTACAAGAAGAATTTTACTATAAATACTATGACTATGTTTCACTGTAGTAAATCTCATCACGACTTAAAAATTGGAAACGGCCTGACCATGTTCTCTTAAGATGAAAATTTTATCATTTTTTTTTTTTTTAAATTACCGGATCGATAAGTTGGTCAATGTGAATTTTAGATGGTAAGAGAGAAACCCCAGTTTAAAGATTACTTCCAGTTACCGACGGTGCTGTGAACGTTATTAACACGTGTAATCCACATTTTTTAATGGTAGCTTTTTTTCGCCAAGACATAGGAAAATGAGTGTCTCCACCGCGATTTGAGACGTCGCGAGATCATAGCATTTCCGTTCTCACGCAAAATGCTGAGTATTATTTTTACAGGTACATTCTTGGTAAAAATTTTTTTGCACGAATTTAATAATTAATTTAAAATAATATCAAAAAGCTTGCGATTATACCAAGATTATTAATAATATTAATACCATACTCGTATCAATCATAATTTCTTATTAATCTTGCGATATGACGTATTAACTTCACTTGGTAATTTTTTTTCCCCAACGATAATTATTGGGTTGTTCGATAATTAATGTCGCTTTTTTCTCATAGGTGGCGTGAACTGCATATTTCATCTAGTAGCGATTGCGTGGCGTATATTATTATATACTATTATAAAGGTTAGACTGAACACTATCTTCTGTTAAAAACTGAGCGTCATTAGTGAATAACAAGTTGGTTAAAAATTAAGTTGAAAATGGACAATTAAAGTGAGCATTTTTGGCATATTTTATTATTTTACTTCCGAAAGGGCAAAAATGCGGTGCAAGCTCGGAAGAAATTGTGTGAAGTTTATGGTGAGGACTGTCTTACTGAACTCCAGTGTCAGAGTTGGTTTGCTCGCTTTCGTTCTGGAAATTTTAATGTGCAAGATGCACCACATACTAGTCATCCAACCACTACTGATGACGACAAAATAAAGGCGTTAATCGAAACTAACTGGCATATGACAACTCGAGAGATAGCAGAGAATCGGATTAACTCCCTACAGAATAATTATTTTCATATTATTACTGATAATTCCAATATTAATTTACAATTGTATTAGCGTATCGTATATATATTAAATAACTCTTTGAAAATAAAGTTAATCAAATAAGTACTTCTCCAACAGTCCATTAATTAAAAATTATTATTACAATTTTCATAAACTTAAGGAGGGATATACAGGTAGGACGTCATTGAGAAATTTTGTTTGGCCACATATTAAAATAATTAACTACAAATGTTTTTCTATTTAAAAAAAAAAAGTATATATATATATATATATATATATATATATATATATATATATATATATATATATATATATGTATATATATATATATATATGTATATATATATACTTTTATATATATATATATATATATATATATATATATATATATATATATATATATATTTGAACAAAGTATCATAATCTAAGACAAAATATTGAAAAATACTCGAGATATAGCAAATTCACGAGAGGTCCAAAAAAAATTTTACTGTGATCATTGCTACTCGTCACTGGACCATCTGAAATAAAAAAAAAATAGGGATCATTAGTTAATGGTATCATGCTTTCAATGTATGAAGGGTTTTGAAAAATTTTGATTCTTTACAAAGCGAATTTTAAAATATGAAAGTGTTTTGAATTAAAATTTTGTTCACATTTTTAGCTAAAAAAAAAAAAAAAAAAAAAAAAAAAAATGTCGCAAAAAAAAATCTTTGGTTTATCCGCAGGATAATTATACCTATACAGGGTGTTCCATTTTAATTGCCTCACGCAAATAACTCTTAAAATATATCCTATGGAAAAAAATATTTTAAATAAAAGTTGTAGGGTTTCAAGGGGGACATCCAATAGTGTGTAGACCTTTACTGCGACCTTGACAATGACCTTTAAGGTCATTTGAAAGTCAAGTTAGTTTTTTCAAATGGAAACCCCTACTTTTGACCTCGGAAATAGAAAGAGCGGAAAATTTTACGTCCGAATATGACTATGACTTTGACCACGATTTTCGAATTCATTCAAAGGCCATCAAGTTAGTTTTTTCAATGGGACAACCCTAGCCTTAAACGTGGAGATAGAAAGAGTGAAACATTTTACGACGGCTTATAATCTTGACCTTAACTTCAAGGTCAAAGACATATTAAGGTCGTAATAATTATTGACGAACATCTCTGTATTCATGCCGAAATTAATGTGAAAAAAGTGACGTTGAATTATGACCTTGGCCAATTTAGTTTAGGAGACGACTCCTGCTCGTTTAAAGAAATGCCATTGTGTTGCAGCTGCTGAATTCTCTTTCCTTTTAACCTCCGTTTCGCACCTTCATCTCTCTCCTACATAAAAACGAACCATGTCACTATGATCAGTGATAAGAAAAAATTGGAATTTTTTTTCGTTATGAAGTCCATATGAAAATAGTTCTAATTCCAATAATTTCGATCTTTGTAATCGAGAGTGTTTAAATTATTTTATCTGTGGACTTACATTTTTTCCGTCATGGCTGATTATACGCCACAGGAAATAGTTAATATGATTAAGGTTCTTGGCGCGTGTCAAGACAATTACAGAGCTGCAGAAAAGCGTTATGCAGAAAAATATCCAGACTCTCGACATCCAGATAGAAAGGCTATTAAGCGATTAGTGAGTAGAGCTGAACAAGTTAATCTGACACGAAAAAGGCGCAAAACTGGCTCTAGAGAGCATATTGTACTAGGTGTGTTGGCTTCGTTTGCTGATGATCCCTATATTTCTACTCGGCAAATTAATTGAACGCATGGAGTTCCAAAAACAACTATTAACCGCATTTTGAAAAGTTTGAAATTCCATCCATACCATGTCTGCCTCACTCATGGTCTTGAGATCGGAGATGACCAGTGGCGTTCAAAATTTTTGTAGATGGGCATCTAATAGAATGCACCAAGATACTTTCTATTTCGACAAATTTTTATTTACAGACGAGGCAAAATTTGGCAATATGGGAGGTGTCAATCTCCATAATGCCTATTATTATTCCCGAGTAAATCCTTATTGTCAAAGGGATCTTCGTGTCCAGAGACGGTGGTCATTGAATATATGGGGAGGTATAATAGGAAATAATGTGATAGGTCCATTTTTTTATAATAATAATTTGAATGGTTCTTTCTATTTAAATATTCTCCAGAATGAAATACTACAATTGTTAGAGGACGTCCCATTAGCCTTGAGACAAATCATGTGGTTTCAACAAGATGGGGCACCAGCACACCGTACACTACCAGTTGAGGCATTCTTGCATACTACGTGTCCTAATCGTTTGATTGGCATTGGCAGCCAAGTACATGAATGGTCCACTAGATCTGACACCCATGGATTTTTTTATATAGGGTGTTGTAAAAGAGCAAGTATTTGCGCAAACTCCAACAACCACAGAGGACATGAAAAAAAGAATAAAGTGAGTTTTCGAATCTAGCACGGTTGAAACATTAGAGGGTCCGTCTGAGTTTCCGTCAAAGAATATATATGTGCATTCAAGAAAATGGACGACTAATTGAACATCTATTTTAAGAAGCATCTTAACTGGCTGAGTTCTATGAGCGTTCCCTTGACTGGGCGGACTCGTTGCCTTGCCTTGACTGGCTGGGTTCTAAGAGTCTTCCCTTGACTGGGCGGACTCGTTGCCTTTTCCTTGACTGGCTGGGTGCTATGAGTCTTTCCTTTACTGGGCGGACTTGTTGCATTGACCTTGACTGGCTGCGTATTAACAGTCTTCCCTTGAATGGGTGGACTCTTTACCTTGCCTTCACCGGCTAGGTATTGAGATACTTCCCTTAAACGGGCGGACCCCATGCCTTGCCTCGTTTCAATTCCGGCGTTTAAATTACGGGTTTCCATTTGAAAAAACTAACTTAACCTTAAAATGACCTTGAAGGTCATAGTCAAGGTCATATTCGGACCTAAAATTTTTTGCTCTTTCCATTTCTGGGGTCAAAAGTAGAGGTTCTCATTTGAATAAACTAACGACCTTCAAATGACCTTGAAGGTCATTGTCAAGGTCACCGTAAAGGTCACCATTAGATGTCCACCTTGAAACCCTAAAACTTTTATTGGAAATATTTTTTTCCAATGGGTAGATTTTCAGAGTTATTCGCGTGAGGCGATTAAAATGGGACAAACTGCACTGGGTCTTCAAAAAGTCCCGGACCGGTTGAATAACTTGAAAAGTAGGCATTGCTCAAAAACATGGTTGAGACAAAAGTTGTAGAAAATTTCCCTGGCTATCCAACCACGACCACAGCCGTGATCTTGATCCATTTTGTTGATTAGCAATCCCCAATTTTGACACCGGAAACGGAAAGGGTGGACAATTTCATGTCCAGATATAATCTTCACCATTGGAAAAATTTGACCTCGGAAGGTAAAGTCGAAGTCAAGCAAAGACCGGCTGGATATCTTGAAAAGTAGGCGTCACTTAAAAAAATGGTTCAGACATAAGTTATTGGAAATTTTCCTGACTATCCGACGTCGATCTCAGTTGTCAACTTGACCCTGACCTTTATCCCTTCCATCTGTCATGTTGTATCTGCCATCTTAAAATTTTAAGTTTTTAAAATCTGATCCCAAATTAGTAATCAGCGACCTCAAAACCCATGTGGAAAGTTTTCAGTACACTTCTGAACAAATTCAAAATTTTCCGTCCGTCATGTTGGATTCGCCAGCTTGAATTTAAAAATTCTTTAAATCTGACTTCAGAGTCTTAATCAACGAAAAGTAATAATTGTGTGAGCGAAAGAATACAATTCAGAATATCTCTAAATTGCTTTCGTTTATTGATACTAAATGTTAATACTTTATCAATTTTAATATTTATTATTAAGTTCGCTTCTTACTTTTGATTTTATTACTTTCAAGAACTGTGTGTCATTTCATTTGATGATTTAGCCATTTTCTTTATCCATAATTCCTTCCGTAATTTTTAGGTCTTACGATCTTATCGCTTTTAATATTGTACTCTTAAATTTAAATTTCTCTGTTAGATTATTCCTTTATCTGAATGTAACATGGCTCCTCTTAGTGAACGAGAGCGAATAATTATTCTTATGATGAAAGAATACGGTGACAGGACGCGATCTAATGAAGATGTACGGATCTTATGCAACGATACTTTTAGGGTAGGAATGGAACCGATATCCAAATCGACAGGACAAAGAAGAATCACGCGTTTCAATTTAAGATCGAGTCGTCTAGTTACAGCAACTACTGAAAAAAAAATAGCTAGATGTTGCTTTCTCAATCAGTGAAGATTGCCACAGTACAGTTACAAAATTACATCAGCAACATGATATTACTGTCTGATCAGTGCTGTTAGGTATATGAATACATTTATCCTATACAGTGTATGTTGCATGGTATATATAACACAGTAAACATAGAGCTCGTTTTTAGTTTAGTTTATCGCAAGACGCCGTATAGAGTAGAACTCCGCACAGCTACAATCATGTAATATTTTTGGGCAATAAATACTTAATTATAATTAATAATGAATAATATAGTTTGTTTATTTGAACCACCTCTAATCTTAGCAAGTGCATAATATTTTGATAAGAAAGTTGAAGTTCCATCCATCCAAGGTAAAACTTGTACACAAACTGCTTAAACATGATCCAGTTAGACACGTAGAGTTTTGTGACTTGATGATGAGTCGAATAACTGCTGATGAATATTTTTTGAATAGAATTATATTTTCAGACAAAGCTACTTTTAAGCTTAATAGCAATGTCAATAGAAATAACTGGAGTGATATAAAAACAAAATGCATGTCAGATACTTGCAGTACTCAATACTCAGAAAGCGAATGTCTGGGCTGGCGTTATAAACTTCAGTATAGTTTGGCCCTTCTTCATTGAAGGAAATCTTACTGCAATTAAGTATGAAGACATGCTGTGAAATGAAATCATCTTAGCGATTCACGCAATTGTGGGCAATGATTTTAATCAAACGTTGTTCCAGCAAGACGGTGCACCTCCTCATTATAAGCGAGGTGTACGCGCTTATTTGAATGGAGTATTTCGAGGAAGGTGGATAGGCAGAGGAGGTGTAATAGAATAGCCAGCCAGATCTCCTGACCTTAGTCCGCTTGATTATATTTTGTGGGGTTACCTAAAAGATAAGATATATGAAACGAAACTAGCGAACTCCATTAGAACAGATAAAACTCCAGCAGAAAATAAGAGATGAAATTGTTATTATTGATGAAGGCATAATTTGTCAAGTTGTAGCAGAATTTTACTACTGCATAGCACATTGCCAGGCAGTTGAGAGTAAAAACTTTGAGCATTTGCTAAAATAAAAAAAAAATAGATGATATTTGACTAAAGTGATTTAATATTGCCTTCACCTGATGATTTTTACTCTGCCTTGCCTTTACTGGCTGGGCATCTCACCACCTTGCCTTAACTGGCTAGTGTAGACTCTAGCTCTGCCTTTACTGGCTGGGCATCATACCACCTTGCCTTAACTGACTGGGATAGACTCTAGCCTTGCCTTTACGGGCTAGGCATCATACGACCTTGCCTTAACTGGTTAAGATGGATTCTAGCCTTGCCTTTACTGGCTGGGCATCATATCACCTTGCCTTAGTTAACTGGGATGAACGCAAATCTCAGTTTCTTTACGCTACCTTATCTAAATTAGTTGCTATGAATACAAGCCTCATTTTATCAAATGCTTTAGAAAAAATCATTCTTTAATATGACCTTGAAGATCAAGATATTACCATGGGACAGCCAGATTAATTTCCTACAACGTTTTGCTGAAACATTTTTTTTTTTGAGCGACACCTACTTTTCAAGATATCCAGCCGGTCAGTGTTTGATCTTGACTTCACCTTCCGAGGTCAAATTTTTTCAATGGTAAAGATCGTATCTGGACGTAAAATTGTCCGCCCTTTTTATTTCCAGTGTCGAAAATGGGGGTTGCCGTTTAAAAAAATAAACTTGACCTTGTAATGGTCTTAAAGGTCAAGGTCAAGGTCGCGGTTGAATAGCCAGAAAAATTTTCGACAACTTTTGTCTCAGCCATTTTTTTTAATTAACGCCTACATTTCAAATTATTCAACCGGTCCGGGACTTGTTGAAGACTCTGTATATAGGGTATCCCGATTTAAATAAACCACCCAAAAATTTTAAAAACAATGTGTTCTGAGAAAAAATGTTTCAGACAAGTTGTAAGTAATAACAGGGGACAGGAGAAACAACAATGACTTAGAATTTGACCTGTAGATTGAGTTTCAAGGTCAAATCGAAGTGCGCTTCAGTTTTTTTAATAGAAACCCATATTTTTATAACAAATTAGTATTCTTCGAAAAAACATACGTAAGTTTTGCTTATGATATTTTTTTTAAGTGCCTCTCTCTCTTGCAAATGGGCGTGACATCACAGTTAGGCAGCCAAATCAATAACCACTCAATTTAACGACGCAGTTTGACCACACAATCTAATTACAATAAAATCTAACACTGTAGATAGGTTGCTTGACCAGTGATTACATAGCCTAACATCACAGTTGGTCATTTTACTAAATAACATTATCGTATAAATAACATTTTGGCGACTCCAAAGTCTGATAGCCCGCGTGTTGTCAGCGCGATTGGTGATCACTTTTTTGTAGGGAGAACGAATCACCGAACCGGCGATGTGACCGAGTGTCTCGTTTCCGCGGCGTCTTTCAGGCGCTGAGACAAATAAGCTTAAGTAGCTGGCTGGCGCAAACAGCTACTCACTCGTTTCCCCGTTCTATGCCCGCGTTCCGAAGCGCCCACGAAGGCGCCCGGCCACCACTACTCACGATTCTGCCAACTCGTCTCCTCGTGTTTGCACACTCACGCGCAATCGCACGCGCGTCCGCTCACTCGCTCTCGACCACTGTGCTTGGCTTCCACGTGCGCGTCCGTTCACTCACTTACGATCAAATCGGCGAATGACACTTCCCTAGTGTTACTTCTGAGACAGTTGACTCATGAATAATCCTTCTTAGGATAGGTCACATAAAACAATTTTAATGGCTGGCGACTCAACTCAGAGCTCAGAGACTTCAACCGATCGGACCAAAATTTTGCACACGTTTTTATAACATGTGAGACCACTTGGTAATCCTATAAATATTAGAAATTTCTTAAAATTAACATTTTTTTTTATCAGCGAAGAAAAAATTTTTTTTCGAAAATATCAACTTCTTTGATTTTATGCCTGCCATCTCTACAATTCTTAACTTATTATCAAAAAATTAAGTTTACCGAGTGACTACAGGCATATACTGACCGCATCCTTTTGCATTTCTGTTTCGGATGATTTTTCACGGCGCTACACTTAGCACCGTAAAAAAAATGCCTCTGCGACCATGTGGGTTCATTATGCTATATCTCCATCAATTTTCAATATTTATTTAATACTAAAAATGGACAATGCTTGATAAAATAGGTATATAAAACTGTAAAAATTTTAAAAAGATCTATCTATTTCTTCCCCTTTAAAAAAATTCTGAAAAAACTGCTCAATTTCGAGGTTCTAAATGGTTGTCGCCCCTTTGTATATTATAATCATGAAGATCAAGTTCTAAATTCAATATGTCTTCAGTTAACCAAGTTTCTATTAATACAATAATATAATAATTTTCGAAAAGCTTAATGATTGCACTAAAATCAGATATCCTCCCTTTTATGCTATGAATATTCTGATAAATATTAATAGTTTAGACATTTACATCTAGTTATAAATCAGATTTATTTTATATAATTTAGGAAATAAAATGAGAATACTTTATCATAATATCCAATTTACTATTATTCAGTCTAGATTTAAATTCTTCTTTAATAATAGGTTGTTCAAAAAGTTTTGAAAGCGACATCTATAGAGCAGTAGAAGAACCAAAATTTTTACGCCATTTTAATATTTTATCTTTCATATAAACATACCCAAAGTTTTATTCCACTCTGTCAATTCATTGTTTGTTTACAAGCCATTTGACTTGACGTGTCAGTGTATTTTTTTTACAATGGAAAAAATCGAATATCGTGCAGTGATAAAACTCTTTGTTTTGGAAGGTTTATCAGCAACGGGAATTCATACAAAAATGGTAAAAGTGTTAAAGGAATCTGCTCCTTCATTTTCAACTGTGCATCGATGGGTTTTAGAGTTTAGACGTGGTCAAAAAAGCGTTGAAGACGATCCACGCTCAGGACGTCCAAAAAGTGCATCAACACCAGCATTCATAGCAAAAGTACAGGATATGGTTTTGGAAAATGGTCGATTGACCGAGAGGGATTTAGCAGAGGCCCTATTGGACCAATTGGATGAAAAAATTAGTGAAAAAAGACCCGGTTTGCACAAGAAAAAAATCATTTTTCATCAAGACAATGCACCCGCCCACACAGCTCAAAAAACCATTACTAAAATAACCGAATTAAAGTACGAATTGTTGCAGCATCCACCTTATTCGCCTGATTTAGCTCCCTCTGACTTCTGGCTGTTTCCACACCTCAAGAAATTCCTTCGTGGGAAGCATTTTTCATCAAGCGAAGAGGTTATAGCCGTCGTAGAGGAGTATTTTGCAGGCCTTGCAGAAAGTCACTTCCATGATGGGATAAACAAGTTGGAAGACAGTTGGACCAAGTGTATTGAACTAATGGAAGATTATACTGAGCAATAAAAGTGATTTCACCAACAAAAAAAAGGATCTTCATTTCCGCTTTCAAAACTTTTTGAACAACCTAGTAGTCTTATAATAATTTTTTTGAGAAATAGTTAGATCATTCGCTATAGATACTTGAATAAGAAAAGTATTCTTTTTATTTCTAAAAATTTAGTGAACGTCTTTAGAAAATTCAAGTATGACTACTATTGGCCTCTTCCTATTATTTAAAAAAATACGTTCAAGTTATTAAACTTTAATATCATTTAAACTAAATGGAATATCATCAATCACACTAAAATCACTAAGTATTTTTTCAAGTTTTGTTAATCAGTGTGAAAAATATAAGAAAAATTTTCCTGTATCTGTCTCTCTTTTAATTGTTCGATAATATTTTTAAAAGAGTTTTTATTTTGTTCTTCAAGATATGATAGTCAATTTTTAAGATTCAAAATTTTCTCAGTATTTAAATAAATTTCACTTTCAATAGCATCTAATTTCACATTAATTAAACGCCATAATGGTTCAAGATTGTCATCAAGAGAGTCTTCAATATTTACAATATCAGATTTTCCTGAAGGAGATACGGACCCTTTAAGTTTAATTAGATTAAATCTATCACATCCACATGGTAAAAAAGGTTTGACTGTTTATTAACACAGGATTTATGAAAAAATGCATTACACTATTTGCATCTGAAAGCATCACCAATGCGAAGCTGATTTTCTTTGTGTAGGCAAAAGCAAACATTTTGTGATTTGCAATTTTAGGCCTTCTTTCATTAACAAGAAGGACCACGCACACAATACATGGGATTTTAGGCACCCGTCGAATTGGTTAAAACCAACTTTTTTCGATAATTCTTTTTCTTCTAATAAGTCTTTATGGGCACAACCCCTAAAAATACTTTTTAAAGGGGTTGACAACGCTTTTAAGATGCTAAGATTCAAGGGTTAGAAACCCGTAAGAAGGCCGAATATATATCAAACTACAAGCAGGCTAACCCACCTAGCCCCTATCTACTTACTGCCTAACCCCTAGAAACCACCCCTTCCTACCAAACCACAAGCAGGCTAACCCACTTGATCCTGAGATCCAAATTTAGTTATATCAAGAAAATAAGCGTGTTACGTGACGTAAAAATTAAAATAATTAAATTAAAATAATTCTTATAAAAAATATATATCATTCATCATGAGAATTAAAATTAAAATTAAACTCGTAATAGATTAATAAACTATAACTGCAACATATGAATATTTAATATGTGAAAATGCTGAGCGCGCTACTCAATGAAACGCCTCTATATGACAGTATGTTACTATACAAAATGTGTGATGCTTGCAGTCACACTGCAAGTTGACTCCTGTAGAAAAAATCATAAGACATGTATAATAAACTTATTCTTATAGAGAATAGCATTCTTCCAACATAAGTATAAAGAGTCAAGTAGCCCAATTCTTCTCGGCACACACACTTAGACAAATAAAAAAATCTAGAGTTGCATTTTAGTTGGGAGGCGCGGGGAAGGCTCGGGAGTCTACAGAGACTCATGCCGGTGTCCAATAAGCAAAAATCCCCACAATGCTTCCGCGACCAAGTCTTTAAATAATGAGGAAGTATGGGTCACGGGGCAGTTAGTTACCTCCAGTAATAAATTCGCGTATAATAAATTTTCGCGTATTTTATTTTAAATAAAAATTAAGTTAAAGTTCAGGCGAGAGACTATTTTCGGGATTTTCAATATTATTCCTTTTTCGTTTATTTTTAATTATTCGAATTCCGATGGGCATAGTGCTGTGTGGCAGTGCGGTAACAGAAAACGCGACTTGTGATAGACAAAGTTTCATCAATAGAAGGTAGAAATATATGGACGAAGCAGCGTGTGTATAAGCCCAGTTGATAAAGCAGCTTAATGAAAATTAATATTGTTGATATTTTGGTTTCGCCTGTCAACTCTCTCCTCTTTAGTGGTTCAAAGGCAGGATTCAAAACTCCAGGACACCTGAGGTTCCAGGTAAGATTTTATTTATATTTAGTAATAGATATATAATAATTTAACTTCCCCTTGCCGCGCCCGGTTCTTCGTTAAACAATGGGGCAGAGGCGTCAATTCCCCGATCTCCGTGATCAGAGGCAGCAGGGGGTCCCTTCGGTTCGCGATGTGCGGATGGGCCCATACGGGACGGGTTGGCGGGTCCCCGGAATAAAATAAAAATTAAGGGAAGGTTTACCTTTTTATTGACCAAAACAACAGTTTTTTTTGGAATTTTTTTTTCATAGAAGGAAATTAATAAACAACCCAAATTGTTTGCTACTTGTTTAATACAATTAAAAGTACAAAAATTTTTTTATGACAAAATATCGTGACGGTAATTAATGGCACGCCCCGTAAAGTGACCATCTCCAAAAAAGGTGGCCCGCTGTTGGCCACTCTAGCACCTGCAAAAATGAACGAAAATTAAAAATCGAAAAAGTTTTATAAAATATATGAGCGTAGTCGACATCTGACCTACAATCATCGCTAAAAATCAAAAATTAACAAAATGGCGAGCATTTGAATTTTTTTTTTCATTATTGAGTTTTTTTTCACTCTTTAAAGTACTCTAAAAATAAAAATAATGCATATATCATCTTGATTGTAGTCCACTTTCCGATAAATACTTTAACAATAATAATAAAAAAAAAAGGCGATCCATCGAGTAGTTTTTTAAGTAATCGTGGCCAACAGTTCGAAAA
>OX465094.1:25883687-25932926 GCA_949987625.1 Chalcis sispes
GCTAATCGCTTATCTTGAGCGTATTCCGCTTGGGAGGGAGAGCGAGAATTAGAAAGAGAGGGAAGATTCTTTTTGTACAATATTTTTTGCATATCCGTTATTCATTTTTTGCGATAAATAAATGCTAAATCAGATTAAATGGTTGCATTTTATTTAAAATTTAACGCACATTACAAAAAAGAGCGAAGTTTTCCGTCGCATTTTACGCTATTTGCGTTGTATTCCTTTTTTTTATGATCTTAAAAATAAAAAAAAAAATATAATTATTTAAATTAAAAATGATTGTCACTGGGAACAAGAATGGCAACTTTAAATTATCAATAGTAATTTACAATTACTAGATTTTTGAGAGAAAGAAAAGGAACTAATGCAGGATAACGGTTAAATAATTATATTCTCTTTTTGAATTACAATCCTTATTTAATTTTTGAATATTTGTCACGAAGTGTCGGTGAATTAATTAATTGATTGACACTATTCTCAAATAAAATTAGAGAATTTTTAATTAACATTCTTTGAGTTTTTGCGTTGACTGTACCATGCGCTATGTTACTTTAATTGAATTTTAAAAGTAATTAATTTTTTTAATAAATCAAAAGTAGGATTAATTATTAATCTAGAGGGGTAGCAACAATTATTACTTCGAGAATTTACTAATGATTAATGCAATTTTAATTACGTAAATAAAATATATACGGCAAGAAATATTACAATTAGATATAATCATATAAAATTAGTTTTAATCTGCAAAGAAACATAAATTCTATTGCAAAATTAAAATTCTCATACATAGAATTTGCAGGAAGGTAAAAATAAAACAAATTTTTGATTCCCTTAAATATAAGAGTGGTGAATATTATAATGCTTAATTTAACATAATGTCGAAGAATTTAATTATTAACGGAAGGAAAATTAGGAAATAAAATTAATATGACACTTCGTGGAAATTATAACATTTCACAAGACAATGATTTAGGAGATAATGATAATAGTTTGATTTTTACAATAATGTTCGGTTATTAGGTCCGGAATTAAGCGTTTTAAGCAACCATGTATTTCGCTTAATTATCTTATTAATAATAAATAAAAGCAAAAAGAAATCCTTTCAGTATTTTATGAAGAATAAGTAAGTTTACTGAATAAGATGTTTTGCTTTTATTTAGAAATACAAAATTAATAATGATAAATTGGAGGAATTAGAATAATCGAATTATAGTGTAAAGGTTCTAAGGAAACAAGCGTAACACAAGACTTTATACATACGGTTACTTTACGGGAAAACGTAACACTCGTTATTATTCAAAATAGATCGAGGCTGAAATACATTGGCGCATTTTACAATAATTAGTGATTATGTTTCGCATTATCTTTTTATGTGTCATATACATAAGGAAACGGAAAATCTGCTCTCTTCTGCCTTTTTTGAAATGAGTTCTATAATTAATTTAAATTAATGATTAATTTGTAAGCGGAGAGAATGAAAAAAAAATTTTTACTACGAGTTTACAATAGAAGAATAATACTTTGGCATTCCAAGTTGGACCGGAAACGCTGTTATCGCGCGGCGTCTCGAATAGCGCTGTAGATTCATTTTTCCGACGTCTTAAAGCTATAAATTCTTTCGCGTTATAGCCGGACATTAAAAAAAATTATTTTATTATTTCTCTTTTTGTTTAAGAGATAAAAAGAAATAAAGGGAAATAAAAGGAAAGATCTTCGTGGAAAATCCAAAGAAGAAAGAGAAGAAAAAAAAAAAATTATTCCTTCCTTTATTTTCTAAAAAAAAAAAAAACGAGATCTTCCTTACCCTCACCTCTAAGGCGAGTGTAGGTAAATTCAGCTTGAATTATTATTATTTAAGCTATTATTATAATTAATAATAGCTTAATTTGAGTATTGTTAATTATAATAATAGGGTATCTAATCCTAGATTAATAAATAATTTTGAAAATAATTTTATTCAAAATGAAAAATTAAATTAATTTTATCTACTTTTAAATTTTTATTTAATTCATTTGTCTAAACTATATTTCGAATAAAATAAAATTAATTAATTTAATTCTTGTTTTAACCGCGATTGTTGGGACAAAAATTGTTAAGTTATAATTATTACTATAATAATATTTCTATTAAATTGATAAATTTATATATTAATTAATAATTGATATATCTAAAATATTTTTCTTTTATAATATATAATGTATTTACATATTTATATTATGTTACGGATATAATTGGGAATAGCACGTGCGAGACGCTCCCTCGCACGTGGGTACTGCAGTCGGCCCCGAATTGGTCCTGTCAGGCCGCTAAGTCCCTCGATGCGGCTTAGAGTGCCGACTGACGTTAGCCATTGTGCAATGGCACTCTCGCGCAGTGCCGACCGTTGACAACGTAAGATCCTTCACGGATCCTACTTTTCTTATGTGTGAGGGGCCTTGCCTAAGGCCCCACTGCCGGTGCTGCTTCCACCGGGCTCGGCTGCTCAGGACGTTTGTCAACAGTCGGTTGGCACACCTGCGGAGGCGGTGGTATTCGGGATAGGGAAGCTAAATAGCAAGGGCGATAAATAACGCGCACAAGTTCTGCGCTGAAACTTATTTATTGCTAAAAGATAATAAATATATTTACAAAAGTCGATTATTTATCGCGTGGAGGTTCGGTAAAGCTAAGCGCAATTAGTATTGCTTAACGCGCAATACTAATTCGCTCGGTGCGCACTGCGCATGCGCACTCTCTTCGATTCGCGCGGCTACACACACGTGTAGTCTATGGCTGCTCGATATAGAGAGAGCAGTTCTCCCTCTATATCGGCGTGGTCTATGACTGGGCAGGTGAGAGCGGTCCTCTCGCTCGTCTATATACTCTATGTTTGTACGGATGATAGTGGCTCTCTCTTACTCGTACAAATATTCTATGGTTATGCGAGTGAGCTCGGTTTTCTCACTCGCACTCGCACTCGCACGGACAACAAACTACGATATAATATAATTTGAATACTGCGATCGCGTGCGTGCGAGAAATAATTCGCGGACAACTATCTAACAAGAGTATATAACGTACATAAGTAGCCACTTACTTCGTTCTAAGCTGATGATCGTCCTCTCGGAATTCTCTCTCTAAATCAGCTCGGTGATAGCGGTGGAAAATTTCTGTCACAGCGTGCGTTCAGCTCAGCGGTTCAGAAGAGAAGATCGAGGGGAAGTCTCCTCCTTCCCCTCTCGCGTTGCGCCTATCAATTTTCCCGCATAGCGCTATCGATTCTTGATCGATGGCACCGCGAATTCTAGCGCCTTTTCCCGCGTCGCGCCATCGATCGCTTGATCAATGGCGCCGCGTGTAGTCACGCCACGAACTCTACCTCGCACCGCATGGCAGATGGCCTAACCTCGATAAGCCACCTATCACAATTAATATAAGATATTTATATATTATATTATTTTTACTAAAAGTTATGTACTTGTATATATTTGAATTATATTAATTTCTAAATCCAAATTCAAAATTTTATTAAAATTTAATAGGAAAATATCTAAGAGAAAACTTTTTTAATATTCAATAAACATATTTTCAAATTCTGAGCCGAGGTTTTAAACTTGATCGGCATATGCAAGGATGAATGTTTAAGTATGTTAAGTCGTTCCGACGGCCAGCGTTACGCATATCATCTAGTGCTAACCACTCGGATTTCATTAGGTGCATGTGTAACTTAAAACGATTATAGTATTTAATACAAAAATTAATCCCCAAGGTTAGTAATGACAATTTGTATGTCGATCCGATATACGTTTCTCCTTATTACAAATTCCGTTCCCCTTTATTCATAGATAGTATATTTTATATTTTTTTATATACATATATGAATTATAATATATTGCAAATTATATATAGATATCTATATATATATATTGGGTGTACAACTTTGCTTCCGCCGTTTTGCAATAGATGGCTGTAGCGGTAAGTGGTAGTTGAAATAAATAGATCATAGATGTCATACAATAAGCTTAGGTATTTGTCAACATAACGCCATCGGAATATTAGTCGATTTGTGTCTGCATCATAAAGTTATTCTCGATTAAACATGTCAGCTCACGAGCCAAATTCTCGTCATTTGCGGGAGGTTTTAATTTTCTGCTTTAATAACGCATCGTTCAATAAGTCCCGAGACTAACCCAGAGATGGTGCTAGTAGTACCAAACTGGCCACGTTTCCATAGAGTGCGAACCTTTACATGAAACGTGTAAAAGTTTCACGTCGATCGGATCACAGACAGCAGAGTTATCGAGATTAGAGTAAAGTCACTTTGTAATTTGTTTGAAAAATGTAAAAAAGCGAGTTTCTCGTGTTGATAAAACATTGTTTTTTTATGGGTAAAAACACCGTAGAAGCCCAGCAATGGCTTGAAAAACATTACCCGGACTCCTCTTCATCCAAACCAACGATTTGTCGTTGGTATGCTGAGTTTAAACGTGGTCGTACGGACACAAACGATGCGGAACGTTCGGGTAGGCCATTGGAAGCCGTTACACAGGAAAATGTGAGTGAAGTGTTAAAAATTGTAATGAAAAATCGCAAAGTGAAAGTCCGTGAGATTGCAAAAATGCCATAGATATCATCTGGATCATCTGGAAGCGTATTTACAATCCTTCATAAAAAATTGAGCATGAAAAAGGTTTTTTCCAAGTGCGTGCCGCGATTGCTTTCAGTGGAACAAAAACAGCAACGAGTCGACGATTTAGAGAGCTGTTTATCGCTATTTACTCGCAATAAAAAGGATTTCCTGCGTCGATACGTGACCATGGATAAAACTTGTATACATCATTTGTGACGAGGTGTTTTTGCACCAGTCACATGAGGAGGCCAAAGCATAGCTTGTGTGCCTCCTCGTCGCTAAAATAACCCCCTTTTACAATCTTGGCAGTCTCGCAGGACTGCCACGCATGAACCTAACTAACAGCCACGCAGGGCTGTACATCCTGTACCTTCCCCAGGTACTGGGGCTTCGAGCTCAAGTGAAAGCTCTAGCAAGGAGCTAGTCTCAGGAGCCCTGGCTAGTCGTGGCAGTGCTCGCACACACTGCAGCAGGATTCCTCTCCAAGCTCCGTCCTATCCTTGTAGTGATCCCCGTACCTGCAACCTTCCAGACAGTAATTAAACAAGGAAGAAAATATGAATAGCAGCTGCACCATGGAAGGAAGTACAAGCTGCCACACAACATCATAGGAAAGTGAAAGAGAAGGTTAGAAGGCAGGCAAAACATAGAAGCACAGCATTCGAGTGCAAGTAAATACGCACCTAGAGGTGTCTGATAGTGCTGCCTCGCTGCCGCTGTAAGCAGGCTATCGCTGTCCCCGACACCGCTGCTTCGCTTTCTCAACCGCCCTTCGTCTCAGCCGCAGTTGTTGACCCGCAGTACAGCTGCACCTGGAACAAAGAGAATATAGACGAATTAGACGACGCCTACCAGCTATGAAACGCGTCGACTTACCTTGATCCTCCGTACATCTAAGGTAGATTCTCGCCGCTCCAGGGAATACACAACAACAACACTGGCACTCGCGAGCGGATAACCTCAATGCGTGCTGCAGGCAAGCAGTAATATCAACTGCCGACAGCGCTGAGCGCGCGCAGCGGCTGCGTCGCGTAACGTACTTTACAAGTACTTTGCACCGGCGCAGAACGGTGATCTAAAATCCGCGCTCGCGAGAGTGCCGCGCAAGAGCTTCTCTTTCACTCCGTTCGGGTCGGTCTAATACTCAAGTCGCAATACCACTCTTCGATTAATGTAAAGAATCGAGCGTATATAATTTCTTAGCATATAACAATCCTCTAAAAAAATTTGAGTTAAAAAAACGGCTCCGGTACTTGAACTTCAGGGGGATGAAAAGCCAAATTTACGAAAAAACAGTATGCCGACTTTCCTAATACCGTTGAAACAAAAATAAAAAGGGTATATAATACATTGGCACAAAACAATCCTATGAAAAAATCAGCGTTAAAAAAACGGCTCCGGAACTTACACTTCAGGGGGATGAAAAGTCAAAACTTACGAAAAAAAAATCTGACAATTTTTCTAATACCGTGAGCACAAAAATAAGAAGCGTACATAATTCCTTAGCATATAACAATCCTATAAAAAAATTAGCGTTAAAAAAAAGGCTCCAGAACTTACACTTCAGCGCGATGAAAAGTCGAAATTTACGAAAAAAAAATCTAAAAACTTTCCTAATACCGTTGGCACGGAATAAAAAGCGTACATGATTTCTTGGCATATAACAATCCTATAAAAAAATTTTAGTTAAAAAAACGGCTCCTGAACTTGAACTTAAGGGAAATGAAAAACCAAATTTACGAAAAAAAGATCAGACGGCTTTCCTAATTCCGTTGGCACAAAAATAAAAAGCGTAGATGTTTCCTTAGCACATATAAATGCTATAAAAAAAATCGGCGTTAAAAGAACGGCTCCAGAACTTACACTTAAGAGGGATAAAAAGTAAAAATTTACGAAAAAAAAAACTGACAACTTTCCTAATACCGTTGGCACAAAAATAAAAAGCGTATATAATTACTTGGCACACAACAATCCTATAAAAAAATTAGTGTTGAAAATACGGCTCCGGAACTTACACTTAAGAGGAATAAAAAGTAAAAATTTACAAAAAAAAAACTGACAACTTTCCTAATACCGTTGGCACAAAAATAAAAAGCGTATATGATTTCTTGGCACATAACAATCCTATAAAAAAATTAGTGTTAAAAAAACTACTCCGGAACTTACATTTCACAGGGATGAAAAGTCAGAATTTACGTAAAAGATCTGACAACTTTCTTAATACCGTTGGCACAAAAATGAGAAGCGTATATGATTTCTTGGCATATAACAATCCTATAAAAAATTTGCGTTAAAAAACGGCTTCGGAATTTACACTGCAGGGAGATGAAAAGTCAAAATTTACGAAAAAATAATCTAAAAACTTTTCTTATACCGTTGGCACAAAAATAAAAAGCGTATACGATTTTTTGGCATACAACAATCCTATGAAAAAATTCTAGTTAAAAAAACGGCTCCGGAACTACGATTCAGGGGGATGGAAAGTCAAGATTTACAAAAAAAAATCTAACGACGTTCCTAGTACCGTTGGCACAAGAATAAAAAGCGTAGATGATTCTTTGGGACATTGAAATCCTAAGAGAAAATTAGCCTTTAAAAAAGGCTCCGAAACTTACACTTCAGGGGGATGAAAAAACAAAATTTACGAAAAAAAAATCTAAAAACATTTCGAATACTGTTTGCACAAAAATAAAAAGCGTATACGATTTTTCCGCATATAAGAATTCTATAAAAAAATTTGAGTTGAAAAAACAGCTCCGGAACTTACACTTAAGGGGGATAAAAAGTAAAAATTTACGAAAAAAAAACTAACAACTTTCCTAATAACGTTGGCACAAAAATAGAAAGCTTATATGACTTCTTAGCACATTACAATCCTATAAAAAAATTAGCGTTAAAAGACGGCTCCGGAACTTACGATTCAGGGGGATGGAAGTCAAAATTTACAAAAAAAAATCTGACAACTTTCCTTATCATGTTGGCACAAAAATAAATAGTGCAAATTATTTCTTGGCACATAGCAATCCTATCAAAGAATCGACGTTGAGAAAACGGCTTAGGAACTTACACTTTAGAGAGATGATAAGTCAAAATTTACGTAAAAAGAATCTGACAACTTTCCTAATACCGTAGGCAAAAGAATAGAAAGCGTATGTGATTTCTTAGCACATAGCAATCTTAGAAAAAAATTAGCGTTAAAAAAACGGCTCCGGAACTTACACTTCAGCGCGATGAAAAGTCGAAATTTACGAAAAAAAAATCTAAAAACTTTCCTAATACCGTTGGCACGGAATAAAAAGCGTACATGATTTCTTGGCATATAACAATCCTATAAAAAAATTTTAGTTAAAAAAACGGCTCCTGAACTTGAACTTAAGGGAAATGAAAAACCAAATTTACGAAAAAAAGATCAGACGGCTTTCCTAATTCCGTTGGCACAAAAATAAAAAGCGTAGATGTTTCCTTAGCACATATAAATGCTATAAAAAAAATCGGCGTTAAAAGAACGGCTCCAGAACTTACACTTAAGAGGGATAAAAAGTAAAAATTTACGAAAAAAAAAACTGACAACTTTCCTAATACCGTTGGCACAAAAATAAAAAGCGTATATAATTACTTGGCACACAACAATCCTATAAAAAAATTAGTGTTGAAAATACGGCTCCGGAACTTACACTTAAGAGGAATAAAAAGTAAAAATTTACAAAAAAAAAACTGACAACTTTCCTAATACCGTTGGCACAAAAATAAAAAGCGTATATGATTTCTTGGCACATAACAATCCTATAAAAAAATTAGTGTTAAAAAAACTACTCCGGAACTTACATTTCACAGGGATGAAAAGTCAGAATTTACGTAAAAGATCTGACAACTTTCTTAATACCGTTGGCACAAAAATGAGAAGCGTATATGATTTCTTGGCATATAACAATCCTATAAAAAATTTGCGTTAAAAAACGGCTTCGGAATTTACACTGCAGGGAGATGAAAAGTCAAAATTTACGAAAAAATAATCTAAAAACTTTTCTTATACCGTTGGCACAAAAATAAAAAGCGTATACGATTTTTTGGCATACAACAATCCTATGAAAAAATTCTAGTTAAAAAAACGGCTCCGGAACTACGATTCAGGGGGATGGAAAGTCAAGATTTACAAAAAAAAATCTAACGACGTTCCTAGTACCGTTGGCACAAGAATAAAAAGCGTAGATGATTCTTTGGGACATTGAAATCCTAAGAGAAAATTAGCCTTTAAAAAAGGCTCCGAAACTTACACTTCAGGGGGATGAAAAAACAAAATTTACGAAAAAAAAATCTAAAAACATTTCGAATACTGTTTGCACAAAAATAAAAAGCGTATACGATTTTTCCGCATATAAGAATTCTATAAAAAAATTTGAGTTGAAAAAACAGCTCCGGAACTTACACTTAAGGGGGATAAAAAGTAAAAATTTACGAAAAAAAAACTAACAACTTTCCTAATAACGTTGGCACAAAAATAGAAAGCTTATATGACTTCTTAGCACATTACAATCCTATAAAAAAATTAGCGTTAAAAGACGGCTCCGGAACTTACGATTCAGGGGGATGGAAGTCAAAATTTACAAAAAAAAATCTGACAACTTTCCTTATCATGTTGGCACAAAAATAAATAGTGCAAATTATTTCTTGGCACATAGCAATCCTATCAAAGAATCGACGTTGAGAAAACGGCTTAGGAACTTACACTTTAGAGAGATGATAAGTCAAAATTTACGTAAAAAGAATCTGACAACTTTCCTAATACCGTTGGCAAAAGAATAGAAAGCGTATGTGATTTCTTAGCACATAGCAATCTTAGAAAAAAATTAGCGTTAAAAAAACGGCTCCGGAACTTACACTTCAGCGCGATGAAAAGTCACAATTTACGTTAAAAAAATCTGACAACTTTCCTAATACCGTTGGCACAAAATAAAAAGCATATATGATTCCTTGGCACATAGCGATTCTATAAAAAAACCGGCGTTGAAAAAACGGCTTCGGAACACACTTCAGGAATATGAACAGTAAAAATTTACGAAAAAAAAATCTGACAACTTTTCTAATACCGTTGGCACAAAAATAAAAGGCGTATATGATTTTTTGGCACATAATCCTATTAAAAAATCGGCGTTGAAAAAACAGTCTGAAACTTACACTTCAGGGGGATGATAAGTCACAATTTACGTTGAAAAAATCTGACAACTTTCTTAATACCGTTGGCACAAAAATGGAAAGCGAATATGATACCTTGGCACATAACAATCCTATAAAAAAATTAGCGTTAAAAAAAACGCTCCGGAATTTACACTTCCGGGAGATAAAAAGGAAAAATGTACGAAAAAAAAATCTAACAACTTTCCTAATACTGTTGGCACAAAAATAAAAAGCGCATATTATTTTTTGGCAACTAAAAACCTATAAAGAAATTGGCGTTAAAAAAACGGCTACAGAACTTACATTTCAAAGGGATGATAAGTAAAAATTTACAAAAAACAAATCTGACAACTGTCCTAATACCGTTGGCACGAAAATAAAATGTGCATATAACTTCTTGGCGCATAACGATCCAATAGAAAATTAAGCGTTAAAAAAAACGGCTCCGGAACTTACACATCAGGAGGATGATGAGGCAAAATTTACGAGAAAAAAATCTGACAACTTTCCTAATACCATTGGCACAAAAATTAAAAGTGCATATGATTCCTTGGCATATAACAATCCAATAAAAAAGAAGGCGTTAAAAAAAGGGCTCCGGAACTTACATTTCAGGGAGATGAAAAGTCAAAATTTGTCAAAAGAAATCTGACAACTTTCCTAATACCGTTGGCACAAAAATAAAAAGCGTATATAATACCTTGGCACATAACAATCTTATAAAAAAATTAGCGTTAAAAAAACAGCTCCGGAACTCACACTCCAGGGGGATGAAAAGTCAAAATTTACGTAAAAAAAATCTGACGACTTTTCTAATACCGTTGGCATATAAATAAAAAGCGTATATGATTTCTTAGCACATAACAACCCTTAAAAAAAATAGCTTAAAAAAAACAGCTCCGGAACTCACACTCCAGGGGGATGAAAAGTCAAAATTTACGAAAAAAAAATCTGACGACTTTTTTAATAGTTTTGGCACAAAAAGAACAAGCGTTTATGATTTCTTGGCACATAAAAATCCTATAAAAAAATTTGCGTGTAAAAACAGCTCTGGAACTCACACTCCAGGGGGATGAAAAGTCAAAGTTTACGAAAAAAAAATGTTACCATTTCCTAATAACGTTAGCACTAAAATAAGCGTATATAGTTTCTTGGCTCGACACAATCCTATAAATAAATTAGCTTTAGAAAAACGGCTCTGGAACTCACACTTCAGGGGGATGAAAAGTAAAAATTTACGTAAAAAAAATCTGACGACTTTTCTAATACCGTTGGCACTAAAATAAGCGTATATGGTTTTTTGGCTCACAACAATCCTAAAAATAAATTAGCGTTAGAAAAACGGCTCTGGAACTTACACTTCAGGGGGATGAATGGTCAAAATTTACGTAAAAAAAATCTGACAACTTTCCTAATGACGTTGGCATGAAAATAAAACGCGTAGATGATTTCTTGGCAAACAACAATCCTATAAATAAATTAGCGTTAGATAAACGGCTCTGGAACTCACACTTCAGGAGGATGTTAAGTCAAAATTTACGTAGAAAATATCTGACTACTTTCCTAATACCGTTGGCACAAAAATAAAAAGCGGATATGATACCTTGGCACGTAACAATCTTATATAAAAATTAGCGTTGAAAAAACGTCTCCAAAACTTACATTTCACAGGGATGAAAAGTCAAAATTTACGAAAACAAATCTGAAAACTGTCCCAATGCCGTTGGCACAAAAATAAAATGTGCATATTATTTTTTGACGCATAACGATCCTTTAAAAATTTAGCGTTAAAATAACAGCTCGGAACCTACACTTCAGGGGGTTAAGAAGTCAAAACTTACAAAAAAAGAATCTTAAAACATTCCTAATATCGTTGGCACAAAAATAAAAAGCGTATATAATTCCTTGGCACATAAAGATCTTACGAAAAAATCAGCGTTAAAAAAAACGGCTCCGGAACTTGAACTTCATGGGGATGAAAAGTCAAAATTTACAAAAAGAAATCTAAAAACTTTCCTAATACCGTTGGCACAAAAATAAAAAGTGTATACCATTTCTTAGAATATAACAATCTTATAAAAAAATTGGCGTGAAAAAAACAGCTTCGGAACTCACGATTCAGGGAGATAAAAAGTCAAAATTTACAAAAGAAAATCTGACGACGTTCCTAATACCGTTGGCAAAAGAATAAAAAGCGTAGATGATTCTTTAAAACATTAAAATCCTATGAAAAAATTAGCGTTTAAAAAAGGCCCCGAGACTCACACTTCAGAAGGATAAAAAAACAAAATTTACGATAAAATAAATCTAAAAACTTTCCTAATACCGTTGGCACAAGAATAAGCGTATACGATTTCTTGGCATATAAAAATCCTAATAAAAAGTTTAAGTTAAAAAAGCGGCTCCGGAACTTACACTTAAGGGGGAGGAAAAGTAAAAATTAACGAAACAAAAATATGTCAACTTTCCTAATACCGTTGGCACAAAAATGAAAAGCGTATATAATACCTTTGCACATAACACTCCTATAAAAAAATCAGCAAAAAAAAAACGGCTCCGGAACTTACGATTCAGGGCGATGGAAAGTCAAAATTTACGAAAAAAAAATCTGACAACTTACCTAATACCGTTGGCACGAAAATATAATGTGCATATGATTTCTTGGCGCGCAACGGTCCTATAAAAAATTTAGCGTTAAAAAAACGGCTGCGTAACTTACATTTCAAGAGGATGAAAAGTCACAATTTGTGAAAAAAAGAATCTGACAACTTTCCTAATACCGTTAGCACCAAAATAAATGGCGTATATGATACCTTAGCACGTAACAATCCTATAAGAAATTTAGCGTTAAAAAAAGGCTCCGGAACTTACATTTCACGAGGATGAAAAGTCAAAATTAACGAAAAAAAATATGACAATTTTTCTGATACTGTTAGCACAAACATAAGCGTATTTGATTTCTTAGCACTTTACAATCGTACAAAAAAATTAGCGTTAAAAAAACGGCTTCGAGACTCACGATTCAGGGGGATAAAAAGTTAAAATTTACGAAAAAAAAATCTAAAAATTTTCTAATACCGTTGGCACAAAAATAAGCGTATATGATTTCTTGGCACATAACAATCCTATAAAAAAATTAGCGTTACCACAGAAATAAAAAGTGTATATGATTCCTTGGCATATAACAATCCAATAAAAAAAGGCGTTATAAAAAGGGCTCTGAAACTTACATTTCATGGGAATTATAAGTTAAAATTTACGAAAGAAAATTTCGACAACTTCCCTAATCACGTTGGCACAAAAATAAATGTGCATATGTCTTCTTGGCACATAACGATCCTATAAAAAATTTAGCGTTAAAAAAACGGCTCCGGAACTTACAGTTCAGGGGGATAAAAAGTCAAAATTTGTCAAAAGAAATCTGACAACTGTGCTAACAACGTTGGCACAAAAATAAAAAGCGTATATGATACTTTGGTACATAACAATCTTATAAAAAAATTAGCGTTACTAAAACGGCTCCGGAACTCACAATTTAAGGGGACAAAACGTCAAAATTTACGAAAAAAAAAATCTGACAACTGTCCTAATACCGTTGGCACACTAATAAAATGTGCATATTATTTCTTAACGCATAACAATCTTAAAAAAATTTAACGTTAAAAAAACGGTTCTGGAACTTACACTTCAGGGGGATAAAAAGTCAAAATTTGTGAAAAATAATATCTGACAACTTTGCTAAAACCGTTAGCACGAAAATAAAAAGCGTATATGATACCTTAGCACATAACAATCCTATGAAAAAATCAGCGTTAAAAAAACGGCTCCAGAACTTACATTTCAGGGGGATGATAAGTCAAAATTTACAAAAAAGAAATCTAACAACTTTCCTAATACCATTGGCACAAAAATAAAGAGTGCATATGATTTTTTGGCTCATAACAATCCTATAAAAAAATAAGCGTTGAAAAAACGGCTCCGGAACTTACGATTCAGAGGGATGGAAAGTCGAAATTTACGAAAAAAAATCTGAGAACTTTCCTAATACCGTTGGCACAAAAATAAAAAGCGAATATGATTTCTTGGCATATAGCAATACTATAAAAAAATTAGCCTTGAAAAAACGGCTCCGGAACTTACACTGCAGGGGTATAAAAAGTCAAAATTTACGTAAAAAAAATCTGACAACTTTCTTAGAACCGTGGTTACAAAAATAAAAAACGTATATGATTTCTTAGCACAAAAGAATCTTATAAAGAAATGAGCGTTAAAAAAACGGCTTCGTAACTCACGATTCAGAGGGGTGAAAAATCAAAATTTAGGAAAAAAAAATCAAAAAATTTCCTGATACTGTTAGAACAAAAACAAGCGTATATGATTTCTTGGCACATAACAATCCTATAAAAAATTAGCGTTAGAAAAATGGCTCTGGAACTCACACTTCAGGGGGATGAAAAGTCAAAATTTGTCAAAAGAAATCTGACTACCTTCCTAATACCGTTGGCACAGAAATAAAAAGCGTATCTGATACTTCAGCACATAACAATCTTATAGGAAAATAAGCGTTAAAAAAACGGTTCCAGAACTCACGATTCAGGGGGATGAACAGTCAAAATTTACGAAAAAAGAATGTAAAAATTTCCTAATACCGTTGGCACAAAAATAAGCGTATACGATTTCTTGGCATATAAAAATCCTATAAAAAAATTTGAGTTTAAAAAACCGTTCCGAAACTTAAACTTCAGGGGGATGAAAAGCCAAATTTACAAACATAAAATCTGACAAATTCGCTAATACCATTGGCTCAAAAATAAAAAGCGAATATGATACCTTAGAACATACTTATCTTACAAAAAAATTAGCGTTAAAAAAACCGCTCCGGAACTTACACTTAAGGGGGATGAAAAGTGAAAATTTACGAAAAAAAAATCTGACAACATTACTAATACCGTTAGCACAAAAATAGAAAGCTTGTATGACTTCTTGGCGCATTAAAATCTTATAAAATATTCAGCCTTAAAAAGACGGCTCCGGAACTTACACTTCAGGGAGATGAAAAGTTAAAATTTATGTAAAAAAAATCTGACAAATTTCCTACTACCGTTAGCACAAAAATAAAAAGCGTATATGACTTTTTAGCACATAACAGTCTATTAAAAAAAATTAGCGTTAAAAAAACGGCTCCGGAACTCACGATTTAGGGGGATAAAAAGTCAAAATTTCCAAAAAAAAATATAAAAGCTTTCTTAATACCGTTGGCACAAAAATAAGCATATATGATTTCTTGGCACATAACAATCTTATAAAAAAATTAGCGTTAGCACAGAAATAAGGAGCGTATACGATTCCTTGGCATATAACAATCCAATAAAAAAAAGGCGTTAAAAAAAGGGCTTCGAAACTCACATTTCAGATGGATGATGAGTCAAAGTTTACGAAAGAAAAATCCGACAACTTTCCTAATCATGTTGGCACGAAATTAAAAAGTGCATATGATTTCTTATCACATATCGATCCTATAAAAAATTTAACGTTAAAAAAAGGGCTCCGGAACTTACACTTCAGGGGGATGAAAAATCAAAATTTGTCGAAAGAAATCTGACAACTGCCCTAATACCGTTGGCACAAAAATGAAAAGCGTATTTGATTTCTTGGCATATAACAATCCTATAAAAAAGTTGGAGTTAAAAAAACGGCTCCGGAACTCACACTTAAGGGGGATAAAAAGTAAAAATTTACGAAAAAAAAATCTGACAACTTTCCTTATACCGTTGGCATAAAAATAAAAAGCGTATATAATACCTTGGCACATAACACTCTAATAAAAAAATCAGCGTTAAAAAAACGGCTCCGGAACTTACACTTCAGGGGGATAAGAAGTCATATAGTAATTTACGTAAAAGAAATCTGACAACTTCTTTAATACCGTTGGCAGAAAAACAAGAAGCGTATATGATTTCCTGGCACATAAGAAACCTATAAAAAAATTAGCGTTTAAAAAGTGGCTACGGAACTTACATTTCAGGAGGATGAGATGTCGAAATTAACGATTAAATTAGTCAGCTTCACTTATACGGTTGGCACGAAAATAAAAAGCGTATATGATCTCTGAGAACATGAAAAATCTATAAAAATTTGCTTAAAAAGAATGGTCCGGAACTCACTTTTTAATGGGATAAAATGTCAAAATTGACTTTAATTGGATAAGAGAAAGAATTTTTTGTAGCATTTCATGTTATACTTATTTTAGAAATACCTGAATATTATTGAATTCTTTGATTAATTTGATATTAATTAGAAGTTGAAAAAGCTAAACTAGTTTTTTTTAATTACTTTTTCAACTGTGTGATATTATACTTTTCTATGTGTCGTTCGTATACGTGGTTAAGTATATCGAAATTGAATGTAGAGCAATACACAAAGTTATACGTCTAATACACACACATACTTAGCTTTTTGCGCTTTACCATCTCTACTGACAACGAAGCGCAGCGGAGAGGGAATCGCGGTCTGCAGGCAAGGCTACGCACACAAGTGCGCGCGCATACAAGCACGCGTATACGTACATTGTATAGGCAGCGTCTCGAATTTATTTCGTGTTTTGATTTTGAACTTTTATCTTTGAATTTCGCTTTAAGCGCCGTGTCGGGCTATTAACCATTTTGTATAATCATTTTCCGTTAATATGTTTTAAACACATTTTAAGTTAAATTTATTAAAATTATTTAATCACAATATTCTTGTATGTTGATAAAAATTATTTTTGCGCCACAATAAATTTTTTTATTATTTTACATTTAAAAGTTTATTATTAAATTTTTAAAAGAATTTAATGTGGTTATATTATTATGCAGTATATTATTTTACTGAGAATTATTTGTATAAAAATAGAAATTTGTATCTCACAGGAAAGAACTATAGTCTTTTTAATTAATATGCATAATTTAAATGACATTTTATAACTAACAATTAAGTTATTTTTGTTAAATAATATCGTTTATATATTTTCAGAAGTGTATAGCATAAAAATATTTTAAGATAATTTAATTGTTTATAAAATAGTTATTAATTTAAGTGACAAATGCATTTTTAATGTCAATGAGTTATCATTTAACACTTAGTTGTTATATTTTTAAATGTTAAAGCTCCTAATATTCAAATCTAAAATGCCATATCATATTAAAATTTTTATTAACAATTTATAACACTGTTCTGATCAATAATAAAAAATATAAATAATTTGTATATTAAAAAAAATTTTAATTAAATTAAAATTAATTTAGTATTAGTATTTTATTATTTTCACGTTATTTATTATAATAAATAAAAGATTAATTTTCCAATAAAAAAAGTCATTTTTTCATTTATTGTTTCATTAAAAAATAGCAATTTTATGGCAAGTAAGTGCCTACATATATATATATATATATATATATATATATATACACACGCAATTGCAAAGAATTTGTATTTCGTCGCGCGTTATGTTTTTCTGAAGTCATGTGATACGCCGACGAAAACATAGCTCGCTCGATGTATTATAACAAACGAAGCTGCTACATACAGCTATACGCGTACCTGTATGTCTCGTGCGCGCGCTTGTTAGTAGCCTGGCCTGTAGGCAGCGCTTCCCTCTCCACTGCGCTTCGCTGTGAGTAGAGATAGTAACGCACACAACGCTACATTTGTGTCTGTATTGGCCGGGTGACTAAGTGTATTACTCTGCACTCGATATTTCGATATACTTAACCATGTATGTAAACAACATGTGGGACGTTCCTATGAATTCTTATTATGTTTCGGAGTCAATTTTTTTTTTTTCTCGGAAAATGCTAACTTTTAGTTTTCATCAAAGTAGAATATCATGCCAAGTATCATCTTAAAATATTAATTTTTAAAAAAGTTATAATTAATAAAAATTAATAATTTTTTTTTTAAATATTTTATCTTTAGAAAAAGAAGGAGTAAAATGTTTAAACTGTTATATGTCAAATAATAATTATCCGAATAACGTAATTCTTGTTTTTAATTACGAGGATAATATTGAACTTATAAAATATATATAATTTAAATTTGAACTTAAGAAGAAGAAGAGAACAGTTTGCTTGCCTTTTCTTTTTTTTTTATATGTTATTTATAATTACATATAAAATGTAGATACCATCAATAATTTATCCATTTAATGCTATGATAGAAGAAACAATTAATAGACTAAATTTATTGTTTAATAATACTTGTAAATTTTACAATATATATACTATAAAAATGTTTACATAATTTTATATTTTTCATATTCCGATTCTCGATGAATAATAATTCATAATAATCTTCCTAATGAAAATTTATAAAAAAAAAAATTAGTTAAATATATTGGAATATTCTAAAAGTACTTAAATCGTTTTTGTTATTATTCAAAACCATTACAGCCATTGTTTAATTTATTTTGTGACAGGTGGCTTATAGAGGCTAAGCCACCTGCCATAGGCGATAGAAAGAGAGTTCGCGGCGCGACGATACGCGGCGCCATCGATCAAGCGATCGATGGCTTGACGCGGGAAAAGCCGCGGCGTACCGAAACGCGGCGCTATCGATCAAGAATCGATAGCGCTACGCGGGAAAACTGATAGGCGGGAGGGAAAAGAGGAGCCCTCCCCTCGAGCCTTCTTCTCGTACGAGCCATCCAACGAGCCGCACGTGCTTCGAGTGGGATACGAATTTTTCCCGAGCCTTGAAGACTTTTCCGCAGCGATCCGCAGCAGTAATCGAGAGACGATTCCGCGATTAAAGATTGTAAAAGTAAGTGGCCACTTAATCGTATTAGTTAGTCCGCGAATAATTAGATTCCGCTTTACGACGCGTCTGCGATCGCGTCAGGCGTAGATATATATACAGGAGAGTTACGCGCGAGACCGCGTAACTCAAACCCGAGTAGGACGTGCGAGTGCGAGTGAGAGGATCGATCTCTCTCTCGCACTATCATAGAATAGGCGTACGAGTAAGAGAAAGCCACTCTTACTCGTACAACCTGCGAGCACGCAGTTGAGCGAGAGGAACGAGCTCTCTCGCTCAACCATAGACTACAGCATCGAGTGAGAGTAAGAGACGCTCTCACTCGAGCAGTCACGAACTACGGCAGTATAGAGGGGGAACTGCTCTCTCTATATCTGCCGTCCATAGACTAAACGTGTGTGTGTAGCCGCGCGAAGCGAAGAGGGTGCGCATGCGCAGTGCGCACCTTGAGAATTAGTATTGCGCGTAATTAGACCTCTCCGCTATAATTTATCAATTTTTGTATTGTTTTGGTTGTTATTTATCTAATCAGCATTTCAGCACTGAGTCAGTGCGTTCTTATTTTTATTACCCTACAGCGTCCCTATCCCGAATACCGCCGCCTCCACGGGTGTGCCAACCGGTTGTTGGCACAAATCCTGAGCAGCCGAGCCCGGTGGGAGCAACACCGGCCGCGGGGCCTTAGGCAAGGCCCCTCACACACAAAACAAGAAAAGCAGGACCAGAGGAAGGTCCTGCGTTGCTAACGGGGTAAATAAATTTACCCCGTTACAATTTATAATCTGTAAAATTTATTCCACAAATATTTTTAAGCAATTAATAAAGAATCTGTTGAAGTAAAAAATTTCATACATAGACCACAAAAGTACTCATACAGACTAGCAAACATTTAATTTTAGTTTATTCTATTAATTATAAAAATTAATTGATTCTAACAATCAAGATAGATCAAAATTTGATTATCATATACATAATTGAAATCGGTAATTTTAATATAATTTATAAACAGTTACAAAAATAATAACTGATTTTATTTGAAACATTTAATTTTTTTAATTTTTAATTTTTATTGAATTAATAATAAAATTTAATACTATATAACTGTTAAATTAGTATAACATCAAATACTATATAAAATTATTTCTTTTATTCAATCTGAGTTTTAAACATGATTTGTATCTATAAAAATTTGCATCTATAATATTAAAATTACTGTAATATTAATATTATTATATATCTGATAATCACACTTTAATCTATCTTGATGGTTAAATTCAATTAATTTTTAAAATTAGAATAAGTTTGAATAAAACATGAAATTTTTAAATGTTAAAGAAAAAAAATACATGATTAACAAAATGTGGCTGACATCACGTAAATTCCAAGGATATGTATATATATATATATATATATATAACAGATAACTAATTTTTTTCTATAAATTTTCATTAGGAAGATTATTATGAATTATAATTCATCGAGAATCGGAATATGAAAAATATAAAATTATGTAAACATTTTTATAGTATCTATATTGTAAAATTCACAAGTATTATTAAACAATAAATTCAGTCTATTAATTGTTTCTTCTCCCTGCTCTTGTTTAGACATTCAAGTGAAAATAGAGTATAAATTTGTAAATTATATGAAGACAAGATATGTGAGATGTTTCTAGAGTCAAGAACATCGTCTGTAGGGATTTCTTCCATAATACTTACTAAGCCAACTAAATATAATTATTGAATAATTATTAAATAATTACGAAAAGGGTAAGAACTATTTTATAGAAAAAGCCATTCCCAAGAAACTTTAATTTTTATATAATCCTATTCTAATGTATATTTTGTGATGAAATAAGGAAAATAATTAAAAAGATTTCTATAGGCGAATACGAATAAAAAATAATTTTTTTAGAAAGCTCTAATTATCAGAGGTTACTATGATCACAATAGTTGCAAACTCTGTCTTATATTTTAAATGAACTGCATTTTTGATCTATTTCTTTTTACATCTGTTAAATTTGGCTAAAGATTATACAAATAAATTCAACTACGTAGACACGATTGTTGGAGACCGTGGATTATCAAAAAGAGTATATAGATCACGATGCTCAAATTGAAGATAAGATACTTCCCTGATTCTGTTAAAGCTCCAACAAATTAGTGTATAGATGATAAAAGTGTGGAAGTAAGTTTCGAATATAAACAAAAAACCATTGGATATTTGTTAAGTGGCAAGAAAATTTTAATTTTAAAAATTATACATACCGAACATATTCGGAAAATTTGTATCTATCTGTCAATTACGATATTGGGCTAATATGATAAATAAGAGCGGTGCAGGCAGAGGAAAAATTGTGATTGTCAATGAGTATTAGATAATTTGAATGCTGCTTTTCAAGGTGTTTTAATTTTTATGATTATCATATATGCCAATGGGTTTTACAAGCTTAAAAACTAATTGCCTTTAAATATTTTAGGTTTAAAACTTTTAAAAATTGATTATTGACGTTCAAAAGAACTTATCAAATAGTATCTAGTAAAATAAATAAGTGTTCGATGTTTTTTAGATACATATATAGTAGTATTCGGCTACCTTAATGCTCTTTACGTTAAGCGCCATCAAGAAGAGTAAAAGTACAGCACTCACACTATTAAACATACACGTGTACTCATTATTTTTATAATACGAAATTTATTTACGAAAGATTAAGTCTTTTTCAATCATCTCTATGCACATTTGGTAATTCTCTATCTAAACTTCTCCACATTTAATATTCTCGAGGCATTACTTTTTCGTCGGAATTACGTAACTGCTACAGTGAACGAAGCAAAATACTATAGATCGAAGACTTCTTTTAAATTCTAGTGCTAAAGTGGCAGATTTCTCCACTATGACATCGAAAGTATCAACTGCAAAGGTGTTCGTACCCTTCAGCGTTACACAAGCTATCCTTATTCAGGAAGCTCAAAGCATTTAAGCCAATTTAATGGAACGATTATGATCTAGCTAATAAGATGTATTTGTTGTGCCTCACACCTGGACACAATATCATCTATTGTAAATTATCATATCGATGTCGAGAGTGCCAAAGTATGCATCATATTTCACTTCATAACGCGCTAGTTATACGACTCGACACAACGCTGTCCATCTGATGTCATGTTTATCACCCCACTTACTTAATTTTGCTAATTGATTGTCAATCGCTAATTGTTACTATAGAATCTTTTACAAAATGTCATTGTGTATTAGACATTGTATAAAAATGAACCATTTACTAAATATGTACCATACGTAATATTCATACTTACCTTTTTTTATTTACTTATTGTCATCGAGTTTCTGTCGGTCTCTCAAGCTGTTAAAACATACAAATTATAATAAAGCTCTTAATAAAATAGTTAATCATTTGCTTTATTTATTATAAATTTAAGTTTTCTAAATTCATCTGTGAGAATATTTAAATTATTTGTGATGTACCCGAATGTGCACAAAAATGGTTTAACTTGATTAATTATTTAATTTATTTTATATATTTAATTATAAGAAAAAAAAGGAAAATCGGAAGTTTATATTGGGCGTCTGACAAGTGTTCCTGCCGAATTGAATTTAAGATTACTATATTTAAGGAACTCTCAGAGGAAGTTCCATGGCAATTAACCGCGCAGGTCCGCGGCCACTCGATTCAAGGAGAAGGAGAGGGAAAGAAACCAATAATGATAGTAAAATTCAATTGAATAGTTTCTAATTTTTCCGAAGATCGCGTTAAATTTATATAATAAATTTATAAAATGAATATCGAATGATCGTCCCGAAAATCGCGAGTTCTCTTCCACACGCACGCTCGTAATCTCGTAACGCTTAAATAAAAAGGGACAAAAAATTTTCTCGAATTTGTACAATCACTTCACTCACTAAGCTTCACTTTCGGCCGCCGATATATACATTCTGTCAAAAAAGTACCGGGAATCGTCGATTTAAATCTGGCGAGGCAATTTAAGCAGGTAAATTTTTTTTTCTAGGTTGTTACAACTGTCCTTAATGTCTATGCCAAGTTTGAGCGGAATCTGTCAATGGGTGATTACGTTGAACAAAGAATTTGTCTAAAATTTTGTGTTGCGAATGAAATTTCGTGTGTCGATGCATTAAAAATGTTGCAAAAGGCTTTTGGTGATAAAGCACTGTCGAAAACCCGTGCGTATGAGTGGTACAAAGCCTTCAAGGAGGGTCGTGAAGTCGTCGAAGACTTGCCTCGTTCCGGACGCCCATCGACGGCTTCGACCGCAGATAACGTCGATAAAATTAAGGAAATGGTGCTTAAAAACCATCATACCAGCTTGAGAGAGATAGCACATTAACTGGAGATATCCCACGAGTCCACACGTACGATTTTAATTGATATTTTGGGCATGAGAAAGGTGACCGCAAGACTCGTTCCAAAAGAGCTTAATTTTCTTCAAAAACGCTATCGCGAACAGGTCGCTTCGGGCATGCTGGATCGCGCCAATTCCGATCTCGCATTCATGGAATGCATCATAACTGGTAACGAAACGTGAGTGTACGAGTACGATATGCAAACAAGCCAGCAAGCATCGGAATGGGTGGGAAAAAACGAGCCAAAATCGAGAAAACCACGTCAAAGCCGCTCAAAAGTGAAGGTGATGCTCAATGTTTTCTTCGATATCCGTGGCGTGGTGCACTACGAATTCGTTTCAGGGGGTCAGACGGTAAACAAAGAGTATTACCTAGGCATTATGAAATGTTTGCGTGAGCGTATCCGTAAGAAGCGGCCAAATTTGTGGGCGAACAACTCGTGGATTTTGCACGACGATAACGCGCCGTCTCACCGAGCTACGATTGCGACCGACTTTCTCGCCAAAAACTCAACGAACACGCTTGAACAATCACCGTATTCGCCGGATTTGGCTCCCTGTGACTTCTTCCTCTTCCCAAAACTTAAATTGCCGCTCCGTGGCACCCGTTTTCAGTCGATTGAAGCCATAAAACAAAATTCGGCGCGCGAGCTAAAGGCCATCCCGGAAAGCGCCTATAAAAAATGTTTCGATGATTGGAAGTGCCTTTGGCATAGATGTATTGGAGCAAATGGAGCCTATTTTGAAGGCGACGCAATGAATTTTGATTATTAAACGTAAAAATGTTGTTTTAATTTAAAATTCCCGGTACTTTTTGACCGACAGTATATTAATAAAAAAAATTAAGATAACGAAAAAAAGAATTTATCTAATACCTTATAAAGACGCGGGCACGTCAACACCCGCACTGAGAGATAAAAAGAGAGAAAAGATAAGAAAATTTATTTTACTTCTGACTCATCGATCAAACCATGTCTTTCTTCTAGTCATTTAAATTTCTTTTCAATATAACACATCATTCAATAAGTCCCAAGACTAACAACGAAAACAACATTTTTTTTCAAAAATCATTTTTATTTATCAATATAATCTCCTTTTAGAGTGATACAATCTTTCCAACGCCTTTCCAACATTTCTATACCATGTTTATAGAAAGATTTATCCTTTGCTTCAAAATAGGCTTCAGTTTCGGCAATGACCTCCTCATTCGAGCCAAATTTTTTTCCCTAGAGCATTTTTTTGAGATCAGCAAAGAGCCAGCAGTCGCTGGGGGCTAAATCTGGCGAATACGGGGGGTAGAGAAGCAAATCTTCTCTACATTCTTTCAAAAAAATGAGCTTCTACGGTGTTTTTACCCATTAAAAAACAATATTTTATCAACACGCGAAACTTGCTTTTTTCCATTTTTTAAACAAATTACAAAGTGACCTTACTCTAACCTCGATAACTCTGCTGTCTGTGATCCGATCGACGTGAAATATTTACACGTTTTATGTAAAGGTTCGCACTTTATGGAAACGTGGCCAGTTTGGTACTACTAGCACCATCTCTGGGTTAGTCTCGGGACTTATTGAAAGATGTGTTAATTAGTCGACGCTAACTCTCCTGACTTTTTTCCTTCTCAGCGATGCTCAATGTTTTGTGTTTTTATGAGAAAAGTAGTTGGCGGTGTGAGTAGCACGATGGCTAAACGATAAATAAATTTCCAAAATGTCCAATTTCGTTATCTAAATTTAATTTATAAAGCAGAAGGAAGTCAATAAGTCGTAATTTCCTTCTTGTCGAATTTCCGGTATCTTCTATCTTCATTGCTTTTCTACTTGTCTATCGATGCTGATGTATCTAATCCGCTTAACGTATTAACACGTTCGGCGCCGCATCACCCGTACTTAGATGACGGGTATGCTTCCGTGGGGACCACGTTACCCATATATGGTTGAAGCTTTTCTTGTTCAAATTAAATAAGATTTTCAGTTGGGCCCGCGAGAAAGTCAACCGAATCACGCTTGGTGCCGAACGTGTTAATTGATTTTCGTAGTTTTCGAAAATTTCTCTCCAATAAGTGCTGTTCCCTGTTGCGGTAGCGCGAGTTTTGAATTTCTCATGCACGTGTATGCGCTTATGTAAATGGCCGTATATGCGGTTTACCTGGCGTTCGTACATTGAGAAATGGCTAAGAGAGAGAGAGAGAGAGAGAGAGAGAGAGAGAGAGAGCGAGAGAGAGAGAGCGAGAGAGAGCGAGAGAGAGAGAGCGAGAGAGAGAGAGAGAGAGAGAAAGTCCGCAAGTTAAATTTGACTGTCACGCATGTATACATACGTTATCTTAACTAAGTGTAAGTAAGAGTTAACTCCCACTTACCGCAATGCAAGAATTATCGATAAAAACATTTAAAAGACGCGGCAGACGTAAATTCGCAAACATGCACGCGGTTGAAATAAATGGCCACTTACTTTTTACTCATTTGAGATTGTGCGTCCTCTAAAATCGTAAAAAAGGTAATTTCTTCTAATCACCCTGTGCGTCAATGACAGGGTGGGAAAAGAGATTTCCTTCACCTCCATCTCACCTCGCTCGCTATGAATTTCGCGCGCTGCCATCGATTCGGTAATTGATGGCGCTGCCCATAATCGCGTCGCGTATTCATAGTACGACTGCAGGGTAAGTGGCCTAACCTCTCTGGACTACTTGTCACATTCTTCCCCCACAAGCTGCTAAGCCTCGGTTAACAGCTTCGTCGCTCACACGGATTTGGCAGAGCGAAGTTGAAACTCGGATTAGACCGTACCTCGCTTGACCGTGGCTTCCTAACACTTTCCGCGGGACGCCTCACAACGCATACCTTCTTGCGCGATTGGCCTCGGTCACTGGCCGGCACAACGGCTGCGCTCTCGCTCTGCACTAGTCCTTCGCTACGAACCGGGTCTTCCTCTTGTTCTCTTGTCAGGAGAGGCTTTGCCTCATCGTACTCTTGTCCTCTTAAGTTTGTGGTGGGTCGACAGCAATGTACTCTTTTAGCTGGTTGACATGTACTGGATGGATAATCTCATCTCCGTCCAGTAGCTCGTAGGTATTGCTGCCGAGCGCTCTGCTAACTCGGTAGGGTCTATCATATTCGGGAGCTAGTTTCTCCTTTATGCCTTAGGCTGTGGAAGAGAGCACCTTGTTCTTCTTCCACACCAGGTCACCAAGAGTGAACGAGACTTCTCAGCGGTGCGTGTCATCGTAGTACGCCTGCTGTTCCTGCTTATTAGCCATCTCCTTTGGTAGAGCTCTGGTGGCTTCTTTACGCTCTCTGCCCAGTTCAGTACAGTCTCCTTATGCTATCGACCACTTCTTTCTTGAGTTCCGTGTCGTTATCGAACAAGAATACCTCCGGCGTGTAGCACTACATAAATTACGACTCGCTCTATGAGTGCCTTGAGTAATGCTTTGGCCTTCACTTCCAGCAATAGAAAATATATAACCCGTTTCGTAAATAGATTCTAGAAGACCAGAATTTATTTGAAGCCTTGACAGCTATGGTTGAACGGTCTTATCACGTCAGCAGCTACTACCTGCCAAAGCCGCTCAATCAATCTCTTTCCGATTAAGCCAACCACATCTTTCTGCTTAACTTTGCATTTTTGGCAGAGCTGGTATCTCCGTACGTAGTCTGCTACTCAGTCTGCCATTTTCGGTCAGTATTTCTGCTGGGTAACGCGGAAATATGTCTTCTCTCGGCCAAGATGCGTTGCTGTGGGGTCATTGTAGCACTCCTAGAGAATCTCTTTCCTCCCTTTTACTGGGACAATGACTTTCCCTTTTTCGTCGTCGTTTCTTAGTGCGTCCTCTTTGTTTGGGTTGAGATCTTACTTAGACAGTTGACCTCCAATCACCTTCAAGCAAAGATGCCTTGAGGGCTCTTGCACCTTTTTAATCCGCTAGGTACCATTTATCCTTGGTACCTTTCGCCTACGATAATGTAGCTATGGTTAGCACTTCCTCTTCTTCGAATATTCCTAAAAAGGCATGTAATTCAGTGCCCCTTTCCGGTGTTCGATGATTAAGCGGTGTTCTTGCAGCTCTAAGGCCCATCGCGCCAGCCTTTCGGTCGGATTGTAGAAGCTACAAGCGCGCGTACTCGAGAGGTCGTTCCTCGCCATTAAAGACTTAGTGTAACACGGCTCCGACTCCTGAATCACTCGCACCCGTTTGGATGACGAATTTTTCGTTAAACCTGGATCTTTAAAGTACAAAAGTTAAAACTAATAGTGCCATTACTTGCTCAAAGACAGCTTGCTGCTCCTCTTCCCATTCATAGCGGCAGCCCTTCTTGGTCAAGCATGTAAGCGGTTCAACGATCGTGGCTAAATCTTTTGGAAATTTGCGATGCCTCTACGACATGCCTAATAACCTGCGCAGCTGACGCAGATTCTTGGGTGCTGAGAAGTCGAACAGACTAAACTCTGTCACGAAAATAATAAATCACGATAAAAACAATGCCAATAGATGTCTTTAAATTTGCCCCACCCAAATATATTTTATTAATTTGACACCCACGAAAATCGAAAAAACTAAGAAAATATCGAAATACCAAAAAATGTTTACCTAAGCAGGCATAAATTGCATATTCGAATTTTAAAATATCTAAATAGCTTCATTTTAATTTGCCCCACCCAAATATAACATTTTTTTAATTTGTCCCACTATAGAAATAAAGAAAAACCAGATAATAGCAGGAATAGGGAATATCGGAAAATCTACATCCCAGCAGCTTAATAATGCATATTACGAAATCAAACCCACCCGACTGACAATTTTTTTTAATTTATCCCCCTATGGAAATAAAAAAAAACCAGATAATAGAGAATACCAAAAAATCTACATCTTAGGTGAAAATTGCTTTTTCCAAAATTAAAATACGTAAATCGTTTCCTTTTAATTTGATTAACCCAAAAATCACATTTTTTTAATTTTTCATTCCTATCATAAAAAAAAAAAAAAAAAAATTACAGGGGAAGGTCGGGACTACATGCCAGGTACCCGTCAAACGTTTTAGCCTGTATTAAACGCCTATAAAAGATGACTTCGGTTAAATTTTTTAACGTCACTGGTCTTAAATTAGAGCTTAAATACTTTTCTGAGATTCGAAAATGTTCTTGTAATTTGCCTCACTATTGAAAAAGAATTACAGAGGAAAAAGCGAGTATGCATGCACAGCTCCTGACACATGTTGCAGCCTGCATTAAACGCTTATAAAAGCTGATCATGGCCAAATTTTTCAACGTTACTGGTCTTTAATTAAGAAGGGAGATACACTTAGAGCGTCAAGAAAAACGTTTTTTCTGAAATTTTTTGGCGAAGTATCCAAATAAATTAAAACAAATTTTTTTCCTTATAAAAGATATATATTTTAACTATATCTCATAATTTTTTTATGACAGAATATTAAAAAACGTTTAAGATATAGTACATTTGCAGAGAGTCCACAAAATAAACCGTTTTGCGGTGATCACCGCTGCTCATAACTAGATCATCTGAAATAAAAAAAAAAAGGTTAGATCATTAGGTAATTGTATAATGTTCTGGTAGAACGAAAGGTTTGAAAAATTTTCATTTTTCACAAAATGGCGGATGTTGAGAGTCAAAATTTTGTTTTTGAATAAAATTTTGCTCACATTTTCGGCTATAATAAAAAATTTTCATCACAAAAAAATTCTTCGTTCAAACAGGAGATTTATATATATAGAAAAAGTGTACAAAATTTTAACTCGATAAGTTTAGCCTTTCTGGAGCTACAGTGATCACCAATTTCGAAAATATGATTTTGAGAAAAGCGTGTTTAAAGATTTGAGAACGATTTGCATACAGATAAAATTTTTTTAACTTACAGTAAATCATCTATTCTAGCACCACAAAATGTTCCTTCCTTTTCTTTATTGATGGCCTCAGTATTAATTTTACGACGTCGACGAACTATTCTTGCTTCCCGAGTGCTGTCTAACGAACGACGATTAGCTGAGCCGATTCGATTTCAAACTTCCTGCTTCGCATATTTGTGTGCGGGCGGTCCCAATTTCATTCCCATTGCGTCGAAAATGGATAATAGCCCTCGTGTACCCTCATTGAATGTGCAAGTAGCGAGATAGACGGTTATGCTGACGGTAGTAAGGTTGGCAAGTAACGTTTACGGTATGATCTTCCAAACGCTTTAATTAAAGCTTTCATTGCTATTCTGCGTAAATCCTCTAATGCATCTTTGCAATAATTCGTCGCTTGTACGGCTTTCGTTAATCGGTTTTATGGTATTTAAAACTTTTATCGGCAAGGCAGCGTAATCGTGTTTGAAAGACGCCAAGTTATTCTCCGCCTTCGTCTTTTGATATTTGTACCATGAGTCGGCATCTGGTGGACACTTGTCATGCTGAGGCTTCTCATCGGTTGAACTTTTGTGATAAAACGTAGCCCAAATGGCATTTTTTATTTTTTCAACCGAATCACAGTTATCATGAATAGCCTTGCCGAAATACTCAGACAATTGATCGATCAATATACCAGTAAATTTTTTTTTACCGCTAAGCCTTTTGTTGTGTTTTTTGCATCCATGTAAACGCGTACCGATCTGTTTTTAAATGTGACCGACAAATTCTTTCTTCGTCACAATAGTTTCTCTATAAGGAGCAGCTTGAACAAGGCCGTAGTAAGTTTTTGAATCTACGTCCTCGACGTAATGTAAAAATCTCACTCTAATTGTAAGACACCCAATAATACTAGACCATCTACTCCTGCCACACTTGCGACACCATCCAATTATCTTTTAACCATGCTTATTTCAAAAATAGATAAAATTGATAGAACAATTACCACCATGGGCTAAGAGATAAATACGCTGTAACTGGGTTCAACTTGCTGAAAACCAAAATGCTGGACTTATCTACTAGTTTGAACCAACGAATGGATGCTGGTGAGCAACATCTCAACAAATTGCAGCAAGATTACCTGCATCTCCAAGCAAAAGTTTGACAGTTTAATGGCAGCGACTACTAACAATGCAGAGCCATCGCTGGCTTTAGATTACCTTAAACTATTGGCTGATGCCAACCGTAAGTTGTCTTCAAAAGTGTCGCAGTTAGCTCTACAATAAGAGCGAATGGCGCATGCGGCTGAGGTTGTCTTCAGTGACATCCTACCGCATGAATTCGGTAATTTGCAGCTGGCAGCTTCGGCAATATTCCAATCAATAGATGCAACTATCACTGAGGAGGACATACTATCATTTCGCCCTCTACGTAGGTTATCAGCTGATGCGTCGCTAACTGCACCACCTGCCTCTGCATCTTCGAACACTGCAGTTCCATCTTCGCGCACAGTCCCGCTCCTCGTTACATTTAAAAGTGACAATATTGCTCGTGCTGCTACCACTGCTCAAATACGTAAAAGGAAATTCCATACCTCTCAGGTCTGTCCCACGTTACTTAGTAAGGCTCAACCAATCGGCTAAATCACACCAGCACTCATCAACGTCAATGAATTTCTGCCGCCTGCCATCCATAAATTGAAGCTGCGTGTGCTGGAGAAATCAAGGGACAGACAATATAACTTCCTAACGTTTATTCGTAATGGCAATATCTACGTCAGAAGAAGGAAGAACGACTCTCCGCATCTTATCTCCAGCAAAGACAATCTCAATGCTTTTTTAACAGCAATCAACCCTACAAACAACATCCCGATCATCAACGCCAACTTAATCTCGCTAACCAGGTATGTTCTTTTACGCTCTCTTCCTCATTACCTCCTTCTACCCATACTAACTCACTCCTAGCACCTGTTGCTTCTTCTCTCTGTATTGCGAGGCTCGGTGTGGGTGATAGGGGTCTCCGAGTCTGTCATTTCAATGCCAACTCTTTTCGTGCGCATATTGAGATAATACGATTTGATGAACAGAGACTAAATTTGGTCTCATTGTAGATGACTCTCTCGTGGCCCTTGATGATTATACCCTTTTTCGCTGCAATCTTAATACAAGAGAGGGTGGTGTTGCAGTATTTGTACACAACTTGCTATCGTTTACCGTTCTGTACTCTTCTGCACATGTCTGTAATTGTAGATCTGGCTTACCAGAATATCTATTTTGTGAACTCACATCTCGCACCTCTCCCCCTATCTTCGTCGGTGTTGTGTACAGGCCACCTCATGCATCTTTCTTAGCGAACTCTGACTTCATACCTACTAACTCTACCATTATGCATGACTATAATACTAAAATCTTACTCGGCGATTTCAATGCTGATAAGCTATCTAACAGTGATGATGCAAACTTATTAAAATCTTTTATCGATGAGCACCCCTTCTTTTCCATACCGTATGGTAGTACACATCACACTCCCACGACTGATACTTGACTGGACCTATGTTTTGTGGAATCAAATGGCACTGTACTTGACTACTGAAAAACTATCACCCCTTTTATCGACGGACATGACTTAATTACTGCGACTGTTAAATGCTCACTTTCACGACCGACGCCTTTTCGTAGTTTTAATTTTCGCGATTACAGCTCCATAAACACTACAGCTCTTCTTGATTACTTTTGCTGCTTGGATTGTCCCACATGTGCGAGTGACTCTCCTCTGGATGCTCGCCTACACTGTTTATATGAACACCTACATCATGCTATCACTACGTTTGCGCCACTTAAGGTTGTCACTCTGAGGAGAGCTCATCGCCCATGGTTTACTCCCTCCCTTGTTAATCTTTTACAAGACAAAGACAGACTATACAGACGCTACAAACGTACTAGACTGCCTTCAGACCTTTGGCAGTACAGAATAGCACGCGACGTCTTCTACAAACAAACTGAATCTGCTCGCTTACTTTACTTCCAGGACAGACTTACAAAACTTACTGACCCTAATCACCTATGGAAGGAACTACGCCTCTTGGGCATCTGCTCTTCTCCTACTGACTCTTACCATACCTTCTCTGCTGATGATTTGAATAATTTTTTCGGTAGCGTAGCATTTAACCCTAGTGTACCTACTGTTGATTCCTTCCTGGACTAACTTAATACCAGCATAAACTATAATCCTCAGTTTAATCTTTGTCCTGTCACCATCCATGAAATGAAAAGTGTTATGGTTTTGTTTGTTATGTAACTTTTAAGAGTGAAGAGAGTTGAATTTAATGAATTTCTAGCCATTTTTGACATTCAACCTTTTCTAGAGGGCGTGTAGCGCCCGCAACGGGATAAAAATCAGTATTTTAGTGATCAAAACGTGACGGTTTGAGCCTCTAGCCTCAGTATTTGAACAATTTCTGAAGTAAATATATTAGTAAGAGTAAAAAGCCTTGATTTTACGAATTTTCTATTCATGTTATAATTTGACACCCCTTAAGAGGATGTAAGTAGGTCATGGAGGGGTAGAAAGGAAAGGAAAATATGGAGGTTTTCAGATTGCAGACCCTGACTTTAATGACAGTTTTAGCGTGAGCCGTCATCCAAAGGTGAGAATAAACAAATGCAAGTTTTTTTGACCTTACATTTAAAACCTGAAGTCGGGGAGTTTTCAAGGTCGCTAACTTCAAATGTGATATCAGTTTTTGCGGAAGTCTTTACTTTTCTAAGAATAAGTATGGCGTGTTTTTACCATCGATATTCGAGTTATCTAATGTGCACCACGTGGAGGTTGTCGAGTCGGAATTAAAACATCATATAGCCTTAAAAAGAACTATTTAGAATAATAAAATTTACTTTGGAAATTTTTCAAATACTGTAACTGAACGCTTAGACTGTCACGTTTCCATCGCTAGAATATATATTTTTCTCATTTTCATCGCATTGAGAGCGCTATATGATTACTGAAAAGAGTTAAAAGACAAAAATGGTTGAAAAGTCGGTCGTCACTGGAGCTGCAGCACAAGCGTGTCACGTTTTAGTCACGTGGGCGTTAATAGGTTAAATTAATGTGTAAATAAAAAATGAAAATATTATTAAAAATATCTTATTATTTTGAGGTTTTAACCCATTGGATATGTATCGGCATTACAAGCAATTGTAAGTACCACGTGATCATTCAAAATGACTTTTTTTTTTAATTAAAGTTGTGACGTGGTGCCTTGCACCAGTCATATGAGGGAGCCAAAGCGTAGCTTGCAGGCCTCCTTATAGCCCACACTATCCCTCACAATCTAAGCAGTCTCGCAAGACTGACATATTTAAGCCTAAGTGAAAGCCACGCAGGGCTGTGTAGACTGCACTTTCTTCAGATACATGGGCTTAGAGCTCACGTACAGACTCCAGCGGGGAGCCAATCTCAGAAGCTCACAGATAGTTTTATCAGTGCTCGCACACACGGCAAAAGGGTCCTTTCCCTAACTCTTACCCTGTCTTTGTCGTTATTCATCACCTGCAACCTCCCAAACAGTAATTAGAGGAGAGGAATAACAATAACAGCTGCACTTTGGAAGGGGAGTATAGACTGCCACACAATATCATAGGAAAGTTGACAAGGAAAGGTTAAGAGAAGCGCTGTCTCGCTGCCGCTGCTAGCAGACCATCGCTGCTTATGGTACAGCCGCTTTGCCTTCTCTACCGCCTATCATTCCGATCCGCCTTGCTGTTGATCCGCCGCTCTGCTGCACCTATAAAAAAAAAAGAAGAAGAGGAAAAATTAGTCGACGCCTACCCGCCATGAAGCGCATCGACTAACCTGGACTCCCTGGACACTGGGTGATGAGCCTCGCTGCTCCAGGTAAATCACAACAACACTAGCACTCGCGAGCGGATAACCTAGAACGCGCGCTGCTGGCGCGCGGTGGTGTTAATTGCCGACAGCGCTAAGCGCGCGCAGCAGCCGCGTCGCGTAACGTGTTTTACACGCACGCTGCGCCGATGCAGAACGATCATCCAAAATCCGCGCTCGCAAGCGTGCTGATCAAAGAGCACTCGTACACTTCGCCCGGTTCCGTATTCGCGAGCAGTCACGAGCGAAATAAAGTTTTTTTTTTATACAAGCGTATTCAGAGCGGGCGGAACGTTTCTTTTTGTACTCGAGCTGTGTTGTGAAATATCTAGTAAGAGCACCCAGGTGCAGTAGCTGTTACTAGGAGGCATCCCTTTATCGAACTGTCCCCGCTTCTTCCTGGTTATGTGTGCGACCGCGACGTGTACTACGCGCCATTTTTCCGTCTTTCCGTATTTTGTATGCCCGCGACCGCTCTAACCGTGAGCAAGCCGTGCGAACGGAAGTGCCGCGTAACCCGTTTCGGCCCAGGATGCCACTCGGGACATATCGCTCTTCAAGGCTCTATAACTAAGACTATTCGCGTTAAAAAAAATTGAGAAGTACATATTCTTATAGTTTTAAGTCTGCCCTTTCCGATGATAAACTTGAAATTTCTTTAAAATGTTATTAACTATAAGAAAATTCAGTTTTAACTAAAGAAATAATGATTTTTTCACAGTTCCTTTTTTTTTTAAATCGAATTTTGAAGGTGTTTCCGGTCTGCAATGTACCTGGAACCTCAATAACCCGTGGAATAGATGTCTAGGCATTAAAAATACGTGATTTAGATATCGATTTATTGCCTTAATGATTTCAAAATGGCGTCCGGAATGCAAAATTTTTTTGTATACATTCATTAATTTTTTTCTCGAAAAATATGAACTTACGGGAAAAATCACCAGGAGTAAAAAGTTCTTAGACTTGCTCAAAGAATGCTCTGGAATTTTTTCGAAGCGTTTTGAGCAATTTTTTCAATTTTGCAAAAATTTACAATAAGCAAAATTTAAAAAAAAAGCTTAAAACTCTTTAAAAAAATTCCAGTGCATTTTTTTAACAATTCTAAGAACTGTTTTTTCTTGGTGATTTTTTCTGTAAGTTCATATTTTTCGAGAAAAAAATTAATGAATGTATACAATAAAATTTTGCATTCCGGACGCCATTTTGAAAACACTAAGGCAAAAAATCGATATCTTAAGGGAAGGTTTACCTTTTTATTAACCAAAACAACAGTTTTTTTGAAATTTTTTTTCCATAGAAGGAAATTAATAAACAACTCAAATTGTTTGCTACTTGTTTAATACAATAAAAAGTACAAAAAAAAATTTTTTCATGACAAAATATCGTGACGGTAATTAATGGCACGCCCCGTAAAGTGACCATCTCCAAAAAAGGTGGCCCGCTGTTGGCCACTCTAGCACCTGCAAAAATGAACGAAAATTAAAAATCGAAAAAGTTTTATAAGATATATGAGTGTAGTCGGCATCTGACCTACAATCATCGCTAAAAATCAAAAATTAACAAAATGGCGGGCATTTAAATTTTTTCAATATTGAGTTTTTTTTTACTCTTTAAAGTACTCTAAAAATTAAAATAATGCATGTATCATCTTGATTGTAGTCCACTTTCCGATAAATACTTTAACAATTAAAAAAAAAAAAAGACGATCCATCGAGTAGTTTTTTAGTAATCGTGGCCAACAGTTCGAGAAACGTGGTTTCGAGAAAAACGCGTTTAAGGGGACATTCGCCATTGAAATTGAAAAAAAAACACTTATTAAAAATTTTATTATGAAAAAACTATTATATTTATTGACAAAATTTCTTTTGGACATTGTTGAACAGTCTCTAAAGAATATAAAAAAATTTTTTTTTTCATTTTTAGATTCCTTTGGCTGCTGTAGAGAGCGTCATCCAGAAGTTACTTTTCAAACGGTAGGACATATTGTGGACCTCCTGTAACAGATTTTTGAAAAATTCAAAATGAATTCTATTCTTGAGACTTAAAACTATACAATGAGCCTCTAAAACTCATACTTTTTCATATTTTGAAGTTTTTATACGTATATTTCTGAAAAATGCGAAAAAACGGCATTTTTTGGGTATAAGTCACCCCTGTAAAAAAAAGGGGGGTATTTTTTTAAACTTTTGGAGGGTTATTGTTTACTATTTTCAATAAGTAATTAAATGCTCTTTGGTTTTTAAAATCGGTCAAGTAGATTCGAAGAAAAATGTCCTACCAGTTTGAAAAAGGTAGTTTCGAGAAAAACGCGTTTAAAGTTTTTTTACCATAATTTTATTGAATAAAAGGTCGAAAACTTTTTTTTTACCTTTAATCGGCCATTTCTGGTGAATAATGAGGACCCTCGTTATCTAGTAATTGCTGTAAGTGGCTGGCCAAAGCTTTTTTCTTCTTAATTCGACCTTCTTTTGACTGCTCACTGCTCCTCCTATTGGCTTGAGAGATACGGTCCTCGTCAAATTTTTGCGCAAAAGCCGTTGCAGTTTCGCCAATTTTGATGCCCATGAGATTCATAATAGCTAGGTAAGTTCTTGAGCCTTCGTTGAAAATGGATACTGCGATCCACGCTGCAATTTCAGTCACATCTTTGCCAGAAAACTTGCTTTTCGGAGAAATGTTCCAAATCAAATTGTTGTAACTTTCGTTACTATTTTGAGTATTTTTGCCAAGACATCTTTGCAGCAACTCATCACTACTAAGAGACTCGTAAACTGGCAAAATGTAGCCACAAATGCTTGGATCTAGTGGTGGCTTATGGGTAAAAGGCTCATTTTTTTCCTCGCTTTGCAAAAATTTACACCAATCCTTATTGCAATACTCGTGACGAGGTTCTGCATCTGTTGAAATTTTGTGATAATAGCCGGCAAGAATTTCTTTTTACATGTTTTCGATGGAATCGGGATATCTCTGAATTGCAATACTATAAAACACAGACAATTCTCGAATCAATTTTGGAGTCAATTTAGCCGTTTGAGGTTTGGGGACGGCTTGTACAGGTGCGGAATTTTTGATCTCAGTTTTTGATTTTCTACCACGTTTTACTGGCTTTTTTGGATTTTTTTCTTCTTCTTTTTCTCTTTTTTTTCTTTCTTCTTCTTCGCTATTTTTTCTGTCTTTCTCTAAAATTGTCAAATTTTTTTTACTTCTACTAAGCGACGGTACATACGTTTGCCTACGTGAAAAACACACTCTAATTTATTCATGGGGATATCATCTCCATAAGGTTTGCTATCTACTACATTCGTGTAAGTTTTGCGGTCACCGTCGCCAATATAATTACCGTAAAAGACATCATAAGTTCTTTTGATCTATGAAAAATGCTTACGGCTGAGTCAGTTTTCATTTTTCCAGCAGATCCTTCGTGATTAGCTGAGCATTCAGATTTATATTCCTCGTACCACATGGCAAAGTCTGCCCCACTTAGCTGAGATTTATTTATATTACACGCTTGACAAAATGACGATTTAACCTCCACACCAATAATTTTGCCTATAAATTTTTCTATGACTGAAAAAACACCCATCAATGATGTAAAACCTCTCTTAGCCCAAGGACCGTCGCCTGATACAGTCAAAACGTTAGCTTTATTGCCAGCCTCCTCATTTAATTGCATTTTTTCTTTGACTGCTTTTTTAGTAACAAAATCAAAACATTGTTCACAAGCTTTATGTATTCTTGAAATTGCAGTATAATAAAGCGAGTCCAAAAATTTTGCAGGAATATCCATCAAACTCAAAAACATATTCACGCCATTATACCCTACGCCGAGAACTCTCAAGACAAATATGAGTCTCTGATTTATTTTGTACAAATTTCGAGATATAGATGGGGAAGATTTAATGAATTTTCTACCACACGAACATTCCACACAGATTTTAAATCCAAGGTCTCTACCTTTTTGTTGGGTAAATAAAATTTCACCATTACATTCTTTGCACTTTATATATTGAGAAAGAGCCGAAAAGACTAAATTAAAGCACAAAATCACATACTGGATAGAGCTGTCCGTAGGAGGTTGCAATTCACTACTTATTTTTAATTTTTTAGCAGAGGAACTTGGTAAATCAGGATTTTTTTCTGCAGTAAACTGATTGCCAGTAAATGTTCTTTTTTTGTTTTTACGTCTAAAATGAGGAGTACTCCGATTACCTTTGAAATGACCACCAGGTTTAGACATTTTTTACAACTCTTTAGCCAATTTTTAACGAATTTCAAAAAAATAAAATACGTGCTTGCTCAAAGAATAACACAGAGCAACTGCCAAGCAGTATAATATCACATATATGCATACTAAAGATGTTTACACCAGGAGAAGAAGCAGCTGGCGCGCCGCGCTACACGCATGAATAGAAATCGGTTTTTACTTATAAGCATACGCTGTTACAAATATAGCTGTAACTTATTTTCTATTACGAATTTCTTGATGAAATTTTAGGAGGCAATTTTAGAACGTATATAGAATCGAAATATGTAAAAATCTCAAAATCGATTTTTTGAAAATTTCAAAGGCGAATGTCCCCTTAAAGATTTGATTAATGATTAATCTGTGTTAACGTCAATCTCATTTTTGTTCCATAGCCTTAAAAAAAATAAATATACGACCAAACGGTTTTGGGAATAACACATCGTTCAATAAGTCCCGAGACTAACAACGAACAACATTTTTTTTCAAAAATCATTTTTATTCATCAATATAATCTCCTTTTAGAGTGATACAATCTTTTCAACGCCTTTTCAACATTCCTATACCATGTTTATAGAAGGATTTATCCTTTGCTTCAAAATAGGCTTCAGTTTCGGCAATGACCTCCTCATTCGAGCCAAATTTTTTTCCCTGGAGCATTTTTTTGAGATCAGCAAAGAGCCAGTAGTCGCTGGGGGCTGAATCTGGCGAATACGGGGAGTGGGGAAGCAAATCAAAGCCCAATTCGTTTAATTTTGCCATTGTTTTCATAGACTTGTGGCATGGTGCATTGTTTTGGTGAAAAAGGATTTTTTTCTTCTTCATGTGCGGTCGTTTTGCTGCGATCTCCTCCTTCAAACGTACCAACAAGTCAATATAATAATCACTGTTGATTGATTTACCTTTTTCCAGGTAGTCAATGAAAATCACGCCATGTGTATTCCAAAAAAACAGACGCCATGACTTTGCCAGCAGACTGCTGCGTTTTTGGATGCTTTGGGCTGCTTTCGCCAGCCATGCGCCACTCAGATGATTGCTGATTCGACTCCGGAGTGAAATGATGTATCCATGTTTCATCCATGGTCACGTATCGACGCAGGAAATCCTTTTTATTGCGAGTAAATAGCGATAAACAGCTCTCTGAATCGTCGACTCGTTGCTGTTTTTGTTCCACTGAAAGCAATCGCGGCACCCACTTGAAAAAAACCTTATTCATGCTCAATTTTTTATGAAGGATTGTAAATACGCTTTCAGATGATATCTGTGTGATTTCTGCAATCTCACGGACCTTCACTTTGCGATTTTTCATTACAATTTTTAACACTTCACTCACATTTTCCTGTGTAACGGCTTCCAATGGCCTACCCGAACGTTCCGCATCGTTTGTGTCCGTACGACCACGTTTAAACTCAGCATACCAACGACAAATCGTTGGTTTGAATGGAGAGGAGTCCGGGTAATGTTTTTCAAGCCATTGCTGGGCTTCTACGGTGTTTTTACTCATTAAGAAACAATGTTTTATCAACACGCGAAACTCGCTTTTTTCCATTTTTCAAACAAATTACAAAGTGACTTTACTCTAACCTCGATAACTCTGCTGTCTGTGATCTGATCGACGTGAAATATTTACACGTTTCATGTAAAGGTTTGCACTCTATGGAAACGTGGCCAGTTTGGTACTACTAGCACCATCTCTGGGTTAGTCTCGGGACTTATTGAACGATGATATGTTCTACACGTAATTAACTACAAAAAAATGTAAAAAAAGAAAAATCGATTTTTTGGTTCAGAAAAAGGTAAACCTCCCCTCAATTACGTATTTTTAAAGCTTAGACATTTATTCCACGGGTTATTGAGGTTCTAAGTACATTGCAGATCAAAAACACCTTCAAAATTCGATTTGAAAAAAAGAAACTGTGAAAAAATCATTATTTCTTTTATTAAAACTGAATTTTCTCATAGTTAATAACATTTTAGAGAAATTTCGAGTTTATCATCGAAAAGGGCGGATTTTAAACTATAAGAATATGTACTTCTTAATTTTTTTCAACGCGAATAGCCTTAGTTATAGAGCCTCGAAGAGCGATATGTCCCGAGTGGCATTTTGGGCCGAAACGGGTTAAGAAACCGCGCTACACGTGTGTAACTGGTGCCCTTGGCTCGCGTAAAATTGCGAATCATATGATCGTAGCTAATATGAAGATTAAATATAAAATGTCCGTTTTGCTTTAATCGGTCAGCTTATGGTGTGCTCGTAATCTACCCGTCTGCTTTCTGCATTTGTACGCTACCCTGATCCCCAGTGGCGTTCTAAAGTAAAAAATATATTGAAAAATTTATGAATAGATTTAGAATTTTTTTCAGATTTATTGTAGAAAAGTACCAGTATTAATATTTCAACATTTCATTGAATTTTTAATACACAATTTAAAATTTTTTTTTTATGATATACGATGCTATTTATACTCCAACTTAGTTATTTATTTCTGCCTATAAATTTTATTGAGTACATTCTTTTTTATGTAATTCTATTTAGCTTTTTTTCTACTTGTGCTGCGATTTCGAAAAAAAATGTTATTTGCAATTAAAATTTTTAAAAAAGAACTTGTACAATTTTTTACTTTAAGTACAATTATTTACATGTATTATAAGAATCTCTAAATCCAAATTTAAACTGATTTTAAATATTACTATTTATGTTCGATATTGATACGTTTTTTTTCTAATGATAATAAATATTTCAAAAGATTAATGCACCAAAGAAAAAAAACAAAAATTAGTTGTGAACAACCAAATTTTGGGAATAATGTTATCTCTTATAAATAAATTCACATCATGATTCATTCAATACAAGATTATTTGAAAAGCAACGACAATATTTTTTCAAATGCTACTTACAAATAAAATCGCATATATAAAATAGTTAAATTTATCTTGTTGTTCTACTTTATATTTTTTTGAATAATTGTAACAGAAACTTTATATTCTTTAAATCAATAAATAATTTCTAAAGAATCTATTAAGTTCTTGGTGAAAAAGTAGAATGAAATAAATTAATAAAAAGACCACCAATAAGAAATTATCACAATTACACTGCAGTATACTATCAAATTCCAACATTTTGATGAAAAATAGAAAATAATAAACAAGATGGTTGAGTCTCTTAAAAAAAACTTTCGTTGCAGGCTGAGAATTATTTTCTTGCTTTTCTCTTCATCTTTGAATTTTCATGACATTCTAGAACTGCAAATAGATAAAAGAAATTATTATTTCATGTAAATGATAAAAATAAAAAATAGATTATTAAAATATTATACAATAATTTAAAAGCTAATATATAATTTTCAATCAAAATTTGAATAATTATTTGATTTTTTAGATTTCTCAATCATTATTATTTAAAAATTTTTATGATGTGAAACATCTAATGGCGCACCTCGACGCTTAGGAATCAATGCGCAAGATAGGATCTCGAACAAGTAGTCGAGTAATTTTTTAATGGAGTTTTAATCTATTAATGTTTAAATTATATTGTATAGGAGATAGGTTCGGTTAGTGTATGAAAGTATAGTATAGCCTAGCCGCTAATCCGTACTGTTACGCTCCTGGTTGTTTGATATTAAATAAACAGGACGTAAGCAGGTTTTATATACATAAATCGAAAATTTTTAAATTTTCATACTTTACAGTAATTTGCAGTATATCTGCTGATTTATTCAGTCCGCTGGTTTCTAAATCAAATAATATTGATATTATTGTTGCACTTTCATCAGTATTATTATATTTTATAGGCAAGTCGAAATTTTTTAATAATCCAATATCACTTTCGTAACTGCTACCTTCTAACATTATTTCTAATTCTTTCCTTTATCGTTTGTTGCATAAATGACATCTTTTAGCATCTGCTGTTGGTTCTTCTTCATACCTTCTTTTAGAAATTGTATCGACGCATTTTGCATGTCTTACAGTATTTCTACCTGGAGACAATGTTAAAATACGATTTAAGTTAATTCAATACATTTGTCGGTCATTTTATTTGTTTATCGCACTTGCATTTCGCTGACTTCCGAATACAGATATACTTTTTACCATAGAATCAAACATACGAGTACATTCTAGATTTTGGTATAAAACTAGTAATAGCGACATTGAGACTTCCATTTAGATTTTTCGGTACATACGCTGCAAACTTTCTGGGTTTGTTTGCCAAAGTATTAAAAAACATCTTATAATCATCAAATAAAACTTTATCTTAAAAACCATTCTCAATAACTGAATGTATATATGTATTTTGATTCTTATCATATCGATATCTACTACCACAATTGATGTGAATACCACATCAATGATAAGGTATATTTTTTAAAGCAGTAGCCGTAGCTTTTGAACTATCTTTACACTATGCCATGCAGTAATTAAATATTTATAATTATATATTGTATGTTTAAATAAGAAATTTCTTTTCCATTCAGATATTTATGACTGCTTTTTAATCTATTATTACAGTTCGTTAACATCACCTTTACTGGTATGTATAATAACACCACCTACTTCAATATTGCATACAATAAAAATTAGATTGTTACTAACAAGTGATTCTTGCTGATTCTACAGCATAAGGTTCCATTGCTTTTGCCAAATCATAAATTTTTACTTACACATGTGGCTATCAAGAAGAACATTATAATCACAGTTTTATATTTTTGATTTAAATTAATAATAGATGATACCTTTTTTGAAACAAATCGTATAAAAATATCTTTTTCCAGAAAAACTACCATAATTTCTACCTAAATTTTGAGTTGTCCAGTCAAAATCAAAAAGTAAAAATATTTGCACTATAGTTTTTATTAAAAAATAATTTTTTTTTTTAATATTATAATCAATTGAAGGCTCGGATGCAATAAGGGGATTAACGCTCGAAATCGCGTAAAAGTATTGTCCAGATGACGAAATTTTCAAAATGGACAAATCAATTTTTAAAAAATACTAGCTTGTAGGTAATTAAAAGGGGAATTTTTTCCTGAAAGGAATTTTCTTTTAACGACTTTTTTCTTTAAAAAAAAATTAATAACCAAAAATTTTCTACCAAATATTTTGTCTATTTTTAATAATTTTATAAAACAAAAATCGCTGTAACTCGATCAAATAAGGTTGAGATTTTTTGAAACTTGGCAGAAATACGCAGAATGTTTTAGCGTTGCCGATGGATTAATTAAAAATTCTATAAATAATTTTTGTTAATAATTATTAAATTTCAAGTACGTAAGTCTCGTTAATCACGTTTTTTTAGCTTCAACGAGAAAAAGTATCGAGGGAAGTTCAAGCTACAAAAAACTTCCAGCGAGACATTTGTTCGTCTATGTTTGAAGCAGTTTTTGACAAAATTTGAAATCAATTAAACAATAAATGGCTAAGATAGAGCGTTGTTAATAAAAAGGCGCGCTGCTTAATACGTAAATGTAATAATATAAGCACAATACGTAAACGCTGCATGCTGAGCTTACGCTGCGCAAAAATTGCCGCTAGCGCGCCTTTTTATTAACAACGCTCTATCTTAGCCATTTATTGTTTAATTGATTTCAAATTTTGTCAAAAACTGCTTCAAACATAGACGAACAAATGTCTTGCTGGAAGTTTTTTGTAGCTTGAACTTCCCTCGATACTTTTTCTCGTTGAAGCTAAAAAAACGTGATTAACGAGACTTACGTACTTGAAATTTAATAATTATTAACAAAAATTATTTATAGAATTTTTAATTAATCCATCAGCAACGCTAAAACATTCTGCGTATTTCTGCCAAGTTTCAAAAAATCTTAACCTTATTTGATCGAGTTACAGCGATTTTTGTTTTATAAAATTATTAAAAATAGACAAAATATTTGGTAGAAAATTTTTGGTTATTAATTTTTTTTTTAAAGAAAAAAGTCGTTAAAAGAAAATTCCTTTCAGGAAAAAATTCCCCTTTTAATTACCTACAAGCTAGTATTTTTTAAAAATTGATTTGTCCATTTTGAAAATTTCGTCATCTGGACAATACTTTTACGCGATTTCGAGCGTTAATCCCCTTATTGCATCCGGGCTTTCAATTATATTCGGAAGAATAAAACTATTTTGCAAATGAGAAGATCTGGAATAAAGAAAAGAGAATAAGGAATGAATAAGGAAATATAAAACGCATATTATATTTCAATTTTTTTTTATTTATGACTATAAATTGTGACGTGGTGTTTTTGCACCAGTCACATGAGGAGGCCAAAGCATAGCTTATGCGCCTCCTCGTAGCTGAAATATCCCCCCTGTTACAATCTTGGCAGCCTCGCAGGACTGCCACGCATGATCCTAACTAACAGCCACGCAGGGCTGTACATACTGTACCTTCCCCAGGTACAGGGGCTTCCAGCTCAAGTAAAACCTGTAGCGAGGAGCTAGTCTCAGGAGCCCTGGCTAGTCGAGGCAGTGCTCGCACACACTGTAGCAAGGTTCCTTCCTCCAAGCTCCTTCCTATCCTTGTAGTGATCCCCGTACCTGCAACCTCCCAGACGGTAATTAAATAAAGAAGAGAATAGTAGTAGCAGCTGCACCTTGGAAGGAAGTACAAGCTGCCACACAACATCAAAGGAAAGTGGAAGAGGAGGTTAGAAGGCAGGCAAAACATAAAAGCACAGCATTTGAGTGCAAGTAAATACGCACCTGGAGGTGTCTAATAGTGTTGCCTAGCTGCCGCTGCAAGCAGGCTATAGCTGTCACCGACACCGCTGCTTAGCTTTCTCAACCGCTCTTCGTCTGAGCCGCAGTTGTTGATTCGCAGTACGGCCGCACCTGAAACAGAAAGAAGATAGACCAATTAGTCGACGCCTACCAGCTATGGAACGCGTCGACTTACCTTGATCCTCCGTACATCTGAGGTAGATTCTCGCAGCTCCAGGGAATATACAACAACACTGGCACTCGCGAGCGGATAACCTCAACGCGCGCTGCTGGCGAGCAGTAATATCAACTGCCGACAGCGCGGAGCGCGCGCGGCGGCTGCGTTGCGTAACGTACTTTACACGTACGTTGCGCCGGCGCAGAACGATCATCAAAAAGCCGCGCTCGCGAAAGTGCCACGCAATAAGCTTCTCTTTCACTCCGCTCGGGTCCGTGTTAGCGAAAAGGCAGTATTAGCGAGCAGTCGAAACTCCGTTCGGGATAATCGAAGCCGGCAGTCGCTAACGAATAAACTTTTGCAAAACGAGCGAGCGAGCGTCCGGATAGTAGCCGTGAGCGTGTTTGAGTATCTGGTGAGTGCCAAGGTGCAGTGGCAGCTGCCAGGAGGCACAGCTTCCCCGAATCGTCCCCGTATCCTTCCCGGCTGCGTGTGTGCGACCGCGTCGCGTGTTACGCGCCATTTTCGGCCGTTTTGTATGCCGTACGCCCGCGACCGCTCTAACCGTGAGTTAGCCACGCAGAGTATTTGCCGCGAAAGAAACCGCGCTACACGATTGTAGCTGGCGCCCTGGGCTCGCGTAAAAACGCGATAAATTATTGTATTCCGTAATCTTAGCTTAAATAAACGTATGTGTCCGTGTGTTAAATTTTTAAATTGGTCGTTTAACTAGTGAGCAAGCAACCCGCTTCCCCGCTCCACCCCCCCCCCCTTTTTACATTTGTACGCCCCCCTGATCCCCAGTGGCGTTACAAAATATAAAATATTATAACTACAAAGTAACAATTTAAGATAGAGAAAGTACTTTCTTCTAAGAAAATTAACAAATTTTGATGTTTGCGTCTATGATATCGTGCATTGCAAATGGCCTCTACACGAGTCTCGCGTTGACTGCGTGGTAACTAACCGCATTTCGAGACCGACGCATGCCCCCACGTACAGATTTTCTCATTTCGTAGCCTTCGTGCGAGCGCAAGAAGGCAGTTACGTCTGATCGTTAATTGCGTAAGCAAGATGTGGCTTTCGTGATAGTTTCTTCACCGATTTTACTTAGAAAGCGAAAAAGGTGGGCAATGACTGACACATACGTATTTTTCAGCACGAGTTGGGCCTTTCGGTGTGTGTGCGTGCGTGCGTGTGCGTGTGCGTGTGCGTGCGCGAGAATGCTTGAAGGCTACGTGGCGCGAGTTCTTCAGAACGTCAGAGTTTGGGAATGCTGTCTACGCCTGAGTCTGTCGGCGTGACGCGTTTCAAGGCGAGCGTCTTCCGCGGCAACTCGGTTTAAGTTGCTCGGCACCGCAGCGTTAGTTCCCTCGAGAGGTCGAGGCACACTGAGGGTAGATTATACGCTCTCGACATCATCTTCTTCATCAGGACTGCAACGTCTTCTGATTGCATCGACGATTGCGTGCTTTCATCTCTATTAAGTTTTAAGGTAAGAGAGCTCTCTTCGTCGGCGAGAAGGATCCTCGCGAGCGTATCCGGCGCAACGTTTTTCTTTCACACGCGGTCCGCTTATTTAAATTTATCTCTTCTTAGAATCTGTTTTTTATTCTTGTAATTTCAATTAGAAATAATTAATATTCAGCTTGCCTACGCGTTTTCTTCTGCTCCGTGAAGGTTTTTATGTTGAGGCAAGTTTAGTTTCTTTCCGGGAAATTCTACCTCTACAATTGTCCCAATGGGAGCACGCAGGAGAGCCGAGATTGAAAAAAACACGCCAAGTTTGATCAAATGTCAAAGTTTAGCTCACTGCTTTTTTCGATTGCCGTGGTGTAGTGCACACACCTCGTACGTGCACGGCACTATGTGCGTTTTCAAGCGACGACCTCTTGTGGCGCTGATATTTTGGCACTCATTAGCCGCGCTTTATTATATAGCAACGACTTTTTTCATAAAGGAGCGAACTGCATTCATTACATAATTTATTTGGTGTTTTCCCTTAAGATGAAGCGAGCGAGCACGTTGAGGTGTATTTTCGTGCACGAGCGATAATGTACGCACACGCGTGTGTGTGTATGCATAAGTTGTACACTTCCTGAGCGTTCCCTAGACTTAAAGAGGAGATCGACTACGTGCGAGCTACCTCTACGTGTCATTTATAGGGCACGCACCAATGCGGTAAAGGTTTGAATCTTGCCCCATGCGACTGGTCCCTAGAGATATCGGGACGGTCCGAGGTGAAGGTAGTGTATTCCATCAGAATGCGACTATTCGGACCATTGCGATATGCCGATCAGGCTAAACATTCTAATCAAGGTAAGAGAACTCTTCCACGTTGCGCTGAGGATCCTCATCGCGATCGTTTTGTAAGCATAATTTTGCATGCGTCTAACCATTTCTTGTACGGCATTTGTGGTGCCCCTTTGGCACTTTAACGTTATTTTTCATATTCTAAAATTTTCTTTTATTTATAAGTAAATCGCTTGCTTGCCCCGGCTTTTTTATCTACTTCATGAGAGATTTTGTGCCAAGACAAATCAATCTTTTTTTGCACAAAATATAGTATGTTCAATTTGTTTTTTTCTCTATCCCTCATTCGTTTCCTTTTTATTCAAGTAATATCTCATTTAGTTTTCTATTAATTAACAGTATCTTATTCAATTATTGTCCTTAGGGTTTAAGGACACGGAGAATCGATTAAATGTATTAAAGTTATCATAAAATAAATAAAAAGAAATTGATTTTTTGATTAAAGGGGAATTGGTTGACACCGCGTATTTCATCATATATCTTATGAATATTGAAGCCGATACCGTTCATTCTCGCTTTCATTTTAAAGCATTATCTAGTTTTTATTTTGGAAGTTTTGATATTTAAGTGAAAGAATACACTTTTGAAATAATAAAATGGGCAAAACAAAAATTTGAATATAATAATAGCAAAACAAAAATGTGAATAAAATAATAATTATTTACGTAACACAAAATTTAATCGTCTATGTGTGAGCATCGATTGATACTCACGTAGACGTATTGCTACTTTTGGACCAACGATTTAGCCAAATAATAGAGAAATGGAAAAATTGTGTATTATAAAAAAAAATTATTAAATAGAGACATAAAAAAAATGAGGATAAAAAATTACTTTAAAAATGGTATGGAAGAAAAAAGAATAAGCCATTTACACACAACTAGATTGACGGATAACCGTGGATCTAGCAGGGACAAAGCCGTACTCAACCTTGAGAAAGGAAGTAGGGTGGATTAACCAAGGTTAAAAATTGAATATGAAAAATTAAAGATTCAAAAAAAAAAAAAAAATGAAACATTTGAAAAATTGAGAAAATTGAACTTGGTTAAAATTAAGAAAATAGAACTTAGTAAAAATTAAGAAAATTGAATTTAGTAAAAATTAAGAAAATTGAACTTAGTAAAAATTGGAAATTAGAAGTTGAAAATAAAATAATTGAAAATTTGAGTTTAAGTCCTTTTATTTAAAAATTGAAAGGTCTCTATTGAGCGCACGGAAGCTACTCGGGAGGAGGAGAGCGAGTTTCTTTAAGCTAGTGCTCGTTGGAACTGCTTTTGATGCTCTAACGATTTGAAAGAAAATCGCTCTTTTTATACAAAAAGTTGGTCCATAAAGTTCGCAAGTAAGAAGATAAATAAAAATGCGGAGGGGATAGAAGGCGACGAACAAAAACGAATTGTTCTCCCTTCTTCGAACCCTTAACTTAAAATTTAATTATTACGCAACGCAGACGTCAGCAAGGTTACACCCTCGAATCATATGTACAACAAGCGGAAGAGAGAAAGCATGATATAGGGTAGGGGGAGATTAGTATGCTTGGAACTTTTCCCGCTCATGCGTTTTCCCTTCTTTAACTCAAAATATAAGCTAAAATATTCTTAAAAATTATTCGCAAGTATTTTAGAATTATTAATTATTAATAACAATATATAAAGATTTTTGTTATCGTATTGAGATTATAAAATTGCTATAAAATTAACTAATATTTTACTAAAAATTTATTTAGTATTATTATTCATATGCACATATTTACATATATGCATTTATATACTTAGATGAATACAGAATACAAAAAAAATAAACCATGATTACTAAAATTTAGCTATTATTTTGGTTTGGCACGTTTAAAGTATTTCCGTTGGTCGTTAACTGCTATATTTGCATATACATGTACATGACTGTCATTATTTATTCATTGCTTGAGAAGACTATGAAATAAATAATTTAAGTCAAAATACTGAATTATAATATTCTTAAATATTAATATAGATGATATCATTTGAATTTCTATTAAAATATTAATATAAATCCAACCACCTGGGTGCTAAAAGAATTAAAGAGGTTTGATTCATTGTAAATTGAAGTATCATAATAATGTTTTTTTAAAAACTTTTTTCAAGCACTACAAGTGCAGGTAAGT
>OX465094.1:25933126-25943126 GCA_949987625.1 Chalcis sispes
AGGGAGGGAGAGAGAGGGAAAGGGAGAGGGAGAAAGAGAGAGAGAAAGAGAGAGAGAGATCATAGCATCGTTAACGCTACGACGGTCTAAGGAACTGCCACCTGCCAAGTTTTGCTTAGAGTCGAACAGCCGAAGATAGCCGAGACCGCGCGGCACCGTTATTGAAACCTGCCTTCCTAGCCACAATAAAAAGATATTATCACCCTTATATAATATATACTTATATATCTATATACGTATGAAAAATAAATACGTGTTGGAACTTGCATTTGGTCAGGTTGTTAGAAACACATTAACCCACTCCTTTTCTAATGCTTTCGCAGCTTACAGATAATAGCGCACACACGCATTGGCAAAAAACTTAAGTAGTCAAGCACATCAAAACATTGCGTATTTGATCTGTTTTTTGTTTGACTGTGTGTTTGTCATTGGTTACATTTTCGGACGTAACACTACAGAGGTAAATTTGTAATAAGTAATTTTTAATATAATAAATTATTGGAATCTAAAATGAATAACTGAGGTTTAAAAAAAAAAAAAGATCCATTTTATCAAATTAGTTATTAAATAATCATAATTAACTTTATTTTTAATATCTTTAACTTACTATGAAAATTTAATTACCAATTAATAAAATTGTAAGCTCAATCATTATAAATTAAGTTAAAATAATTCTATGTTTTTATATTAATATTTAATAAACAAAATAAAATCGATAAACATTTTTTCAAACTAATTTGAAACATAATTAAATACGTATTTTAGTTTAATCACTTACAATGACAAAATTAATTGCTTAAATTTAATAAATTTTGTTAAATTATTTAAGACATTTAATAAATTATATTATTTAATGATTAGATTGTAATGTAAAGATGTAAGTAAAATTGAAATTAAGTCACTTTATAAATAAAGAAACTAATTCGAGGGTTTAAAGAAATATAGCATTATGTGATGGTACTGCAAGAAAATGCATTACATTTTTGCCACCAGAAGTATCTATAGTAACACTACTTTTGCAGATTTCACCGATTGTACCAACAGTAATAAAAAAAAGAAGACTGTTTACCGTACATAGGAATTATACAAAACCTTTAATAAGTATAACTGACATTAGAAGTTCATTTATTACAATAAATTAAAAATTTTCAGTCCTCATTTATATTTTATAAATGTTACATTGTAACATTCTTAATGTATTCTGGATATAAAAGAAATATGTAAAAATATTATTAATCATATAAAAGAAATAGCATTGAAAGATAAAGAAACATTGCGACGGCAGTGCTACGCCGATCGTAATGGACCGCGCGTGAGCGTACTCTTTCCCAATAAACGACGAAGTTTCGTTAGGGGAATTTGGGGTGAGGAGCAGAAAGGCTTCTCCTGTAAGATAACCATAAAAATATTGTTATTTCAATGATTTTTTGTTCAAATAAAAAATGGAAGTTTTAAAGATATGTTATGTCCCGTTATATTTTAGCCAATTTTAAAATTTTTTTCCTTAAAAGTTTTAGAAAAAAGCCGAAGGAAAAATCCCAGTTACGTTTTCCTTAGAATGCGTGTTTATCTCGAACACATATCGGCCAAGTACTTGACAAATAGAAAGAGACAGACTATGGCTTACGAACCGTTTAAAACATATCCGTTAGACGCAATTTTTATAATACAATATTTTTATGCATAATTAACTTAATCTCTTGAGCTACCCGTAAGTAACAATAAAATATGTCAACTACCTGATGTTTAAGTCCTCTCTAATAATACATCGGCACATTACTTAACACAGCATTCAATAAGTCCCGAGACTAACCCAGAGATGGTGCTAGTAGTACGAAACTGGCCACGTTTCCATAGAGTGCGAACCTTTACATGAAACGTGTAAAAATTCCACGTCGATCGGATCACAGACAGCAGAGTTATCGAGGTTAGAGTAAAGTCACTTTGTAATTTGTTTGAAAAATAGAAAAAAGCGAGTTTCGCGTGTTAATAAAACCTTGTTTTTTAATAGGTAAAAACACCGTAGAAGCCCAGCAATGGCTCGAAAAACATGACCCGGACTCCTCTCCATCCAAACCAACGATTTGTCGCTGGTATGCTAAGTTTAAACGTGGTCGTACGGACACAAACGATGCGGAACGTTCGAGTAGGCCATTCGAAGCCGTTACACAGGAAAATGTGAGTGAAGTGTTAAAAATTGTAATGAAAAATCGCAAAGTAAAGGTCCGTGAGATTGCAGAAATTACACAGATATCATCTAGAAGCGTATTTACAATCCTTCATGAAAAATTGAGCATGAAAAAGGTTTTTTCCAAGTGAGTGCCGCAAATCCACCAATCCACCATACCACAAGTCAATGAAAACAATGGCAAAATTGAACGAATTGGGCTTTAATTTGCTTCCCCACCCCCCGTATTCGCCAGGTTTAGCCTCCAGCGACTACTGGCTCTTTGCTGATCTCAAAAAAATGCTCCAGGGAAAAAAATTTGGCTCGAATGAGGAGGTCATTGCCGAAACTGAAGCCTATTTTGGAGCAAAGGATAAATCCTTCTATAAACATGGTATAGAAATGTTGGAAAGGCGTTGGAAAGATTGTATCACTCTAAAAAAAGATTATATTGATAAATAAAGATGATTTTTGAAAAAAAATGTTGTTTTCGTTGTTAGTCTCGGGACTTATTGAACGATGTGTTAGTACAGACAGTAAAAACTATAATTAAGTACAGTTAAACATTGGAAATCAAAAGTAATAAGATGAGTCTTATTGCATGTCTAGAATCAATTTACTTATTTAACTAATATTCATCTCTCAATAATTAAACCGACGTCATTTGATAAATTTTTGCCGCTCATCTTTGGTATGTTATGGATTAAAAAAAATTTTGCAGGGAACATTTTTTCCGCAAAAGTTGATGTTCTTATCGAATCTGTGATCGATTTTTGTAAAAATCATAGTAATAAAATGTTATTGTCATTTAATTTTCAAAAAAATGGCGAAATCTCTTTAAAAATTTTTCTTCATAGGCCATGCATTTATGAACTGTAACCCCTTTGATGCATTCAGGATTTTTCCAAAATTAACAATGGCAGTAGTAAGCGGTACTCCAAATTATTCTTAATATACTTTTGATATTAACTTTTACAAAGTTAAAAAAAAAATTCAAACTGGTGGATCAGACATGTAAAAATGTTCATAAAAAATGAATTATGACAGGTAATGAAAGATTTTGCTATAATTCTTTTGCGAGCCAATAGAAGAAGGCTTTGTCCTTGATGCATTGTCAACAAAGATTTAGTTGTCGTTGATCTTTTGAAAGAGAATCACGTTAAACGCCATGAGTGCTAAGTACGCGTCGCGCTACGAGGCTGTGTTCCTTTGCATCCACCCGAAAGGTCCCAAAATGTCGCAATCAGCGGCTGCTAGATGTATGAGAAAGTCGAAGGCATTTGTACAGAAGTGGATACAGCCATATAAAGTGGCTAAAAATGTCGATGATTTACCAGAACGTGGCTCGATAGGAAAAGTGAACAAAAAAGATGAAAAAAGAATAGTGAATCTGTTTTCGCAGAATCCTGCTTTAACACTGCGGCAAGGACAAGCAAAATTAATGGCAAAAGGTTTAGATATATCCTACGAAACTATCTGAACCCATCTTCGTACTCATCATCTGAAATGGCGCAACACAATAAAGAAGCCTCTGTTGACTGAAAAACATGTGATAAAGCAACTCGCTTGGGCGCATGAGAATATTAATAGAGATTTTGAAAATGTCATTTTTACTGATGAATGTTCTATATGGGCACGTTCTGTCCTTACGCGTGCCTGGTCAACTTCCACCAATAGGCTTGTTCAGCGGAGCGTAAAACATGGAATAAAGGTGCATCTTTGGGGCTGCTTCTCAAAGCAGGGATTCGGCACTTTGCACCTCTTTACTGACAACCTAAATGCCGAGAAAATGATAAAAATCTACAAAAAGGTTTTACTGCCATCTGCCAAACGATGGTTTATCACAAAAAATAAAGATTGGATTCTGCAGGAGGACAACGATCCTAAACACCGCAGCAAGCTCTGTACTCAGTGGAAGACTCAATCTGGCATCGTTACATTGGATTGGCCGTCGCAGTCGCCCGATGCAAACCCTATTGAAAATGTGTGGGCATATATTAAACGGAAGCTTTGTGGAAGACGCACATACACTTTGAAGCAGTTGTCTTACGAAATTCGTTGGATCTGGAGATCCTTGCCACTAGAATACGCCGTCAAATTAGTAGAAAGCATGCCTCGGAGATGCCAGGCAATTATCGACGCCGGTGGTGACTGGACACATTATTGACCAAATTGCATCATTGTTTGTAATGTGTACAATGTATATATAAATATGAAAGTTTTATCAAATAAATTTTTTTATAAATTAACAGGACCACGCTCTTACTTGACAGACTGTAAGCAATTTTAAGTATTTTATATAATTTTATATAATTGTTTGTTCTTAGATATAATTATAATTTTAATACCTAGCTATAAATTTGATTGCCTTTTTTGTTGTATATATATTTGAATAACTCGATTTTTAAAGGTTTTATTAATAAATTTTAATATCACAATTGTAAATGGGAAAGAAAAAAAAAGTTGACGTATTTACCAATTAGAGCGATGGAGACAGGCAGATATTGCTCTCTCTCTCTTTCACACACCATAGACGCTCTCTCTCTCTCTCTCTCTCTCTCGCACGATGCACTTTTTATCTCTTTTACATAGAATATATAGGCGGAGGCGTGACTTCTTCCCGCCAAAGTTATATTCTTACGTCTTAAGGGGACATTTGCCTTTGAAATTGAAAAAAAAACACTTTTTAAAAATTTTATTATGAAAAAACTATTATATTTATTGACAAAATTTCTTTTGGACATTGTTAAACAGTCTCTAAAGAATATAAAAAAAATTTTTTTTTCATTTTTAGTTTCTCTTGGCTGCTGTAAAGGGCGTCATCCAAAAATTACTTTTTAAACGGTAGGACATATTGTGGACCTCCTGTAACAGATGTTTGAAAAATTCAAAATGGATTCTATTTTTAAAACTCAAAACTATACAATAAGCTTCTAAAACTCATACTTTTTTATATTTTGAAGTTTTTGTATATATATTTCTGAAAAATGCGAAAAAACGGCATTTTTTGGGGGTAAGTCACCCCCGTAAAAAAAGGGGGGGTATTTTTTTCAACTTTTAGAGGCTTATTGTTTACTATTTTTAATAAGTAATCGAATGCTCTTTGGTTATTCAAAATCGGTCAAGTAGATTCGAAGAAAAATGTCCTACCAGTTTGAAAACGGTAGTTTCGAGAAAAACGCGTTTAAAGTTTTTTTACCATAATTTTATTGAATAAAAGGTCGAAAACTTTTTTTTTACCTTTAATCGGTCATTCCTGGTAAATAATGAGGACCCTCGTTATCTAGTAATTGCTGTAAGTGGCTGGCCAAAGCATTTTTCTTCTTAATTCGACCTTCTTTTGACTGCTCACTGCTCCTCCTATTGGCTTGAGAGATACGGTCCTCGTCAACTTTTTGCGCAAAAGCCGTTGCAGTTTCGCCAATTTTGATGGCCATGAGATTCATAATAGCTAGGTAAGTTCTTGAGCCTTCGTTGAAAATGGATGCTGCGATCCACGCTGCAATTTCAGTCACATCTTTGCCAGAAAACTTGCTTTTCGGAGAAATGTTCCAAATCAAATTGTTGTAACTTTCGTTACTATTTTGAGTATTTTTGCCAAGACATCTTTGCAGAAACTCATCACTACTAAGTGACTCGTAAACTGCCACATTCGTGTAAGTTTTGCTGTCACCGTCGCCAATATAATTACCGTAAAAGACATCATAAAGTTCTTTTGATCTATGAAAAATGCTTACGGCTGAGACAGTTTCCATTTTTCCAGCAGATCCTTTGTGATTAGCTGAGCATTCAGGTTTATGTTCCTCGTACCACATGGCAAAGTCTGCCCCACTTAGCTGAGATTTATTTATATTACACGCTTAACAAAATGACGATTTAACCTCCACATCCAAAATTTTGCCTGTAAATTTTCCTGTGACTGAGAAAACACCCATCAATGATGTAAAACCTCTTTTAGCCTAAGTACCGTCGCCTGATACAGTCAAAACGTTAGTATGTTGCCAGCCTTCTCATATAATTGCATTTCTTCTTTGACTGCTTTTTAGTAACAAAATCAAAACATTGTTTACAAGCTTTATGTATTTTTGAAATTGCAGTATAATAAAGCGAGTCCGAAAATTTTGCAGGGTTATCCATCAAACTCAAAAACATATTCACGCTATTATACCCTACGCCGAGAACTCTCAAAACAAATAGAAGTCTCTGATTTATTTCGTACAAATTTCGAGATAAAGATGGGGAAGATTCAATGAATTTTCTACCACACGAACATTCCACACAGATTTTAAATCCAAGGCCTCTACCTTTTTTTTGGGTAAATGAAATTTCACTATAACATTCTTTGCACTTTATATATTGAGAAAGAGCCGAAAAGACTAAATTAAAACACAAAATCACATACTGGATAGAGCTGTCCGTAGGAGGTTGCAATTCACTTCTTGTTTTTAATTTTTTAGTAGAGGAACTTGGTAAATCAGGATTTTTTTCTGCAGTAAACTGATTGCCAGTAAATGTTCTTTTTTTGTGTTTACGTCTAAAACGAGGAGTACTCCAATTACCTTTGAAATGACCACCAGGTTTAGACATTTTTTACAACTTTTTAGCCAATTTTTAACGAATTTCAAAAAAATAAAACACGTGCTTGCTCAAAGAATAACACAGAGCAACTGCCGAGCAGTATAATATCACATATATGTATTCTAAAGATGTTTACACCAGGAGAAGAAGCAGCTGGCGCGCCGCGCCACACGCATGAATAGAAACTGGTTTTTACTCATGGGCATACGCTGTTACAAATATAGCTGTAACTTTTTTTCTATTACGATTTTCTTGATGAAATTTTAGGAGGCAACTTTTGAACGTATATAGAATCGAAATATGTAAAAATCTCAAAATCGATTTTTTGAAAATTTCAAAGGCGAATGTCCCCTTACATAAGTAACGTTACGAAGGTCAATAGTAGGCCCGAGGAAATACTCCGATTAGCCCAAATTTATCTTACCGCTTTTCTAGCCACCGAAAAACTCGCGGTCCAGCGAGTATAAAAGCCGGTGCATCGATGCATTCGACAGCTTTTCTTGAGGAAACTTCCAAGAGTACGACTCAAAACGACTTTGAATCCCTGCTACTTTCGATTTTCTATATTCAAACTTTTTTATATTCGTTATACTACTATACGAGGGTGGTCTGAAAAGTTTCCGACCTCAACGTGAAGATAATAGCACTCGTCAATAAAAGCTAGCGAATTTCGTTGTTCATCTGTTGACAGTTGCTCACCAAAGTTTCAGCCATTTTAGATGCGCAGTTGTTAGTTGACAGTCGTTTGAGTGAGTCAATGTGAGTGTTGTTGTGAAAATGGACAAAATTGAGTATCGAGCTGTCATTAAATTTTTGTTTTTAAAAGGCACTACGCCTACGAAATCAAAAATGAGTTGAACTCTGTGTATGGGGACTCTGCACCATCATTTGCTACAGTGAAATTTTGGGCAGCTAAATTCAAACGTGGCCGTGAGAGCTTGGGAGACGATGAACGTTTGGGACGTTAGTTTGTTTTTTTCTAATTATTTTTTTGCTTTTTGTTTTCTTTTATTTTTTTTTGTTATTTTTTGTTTTTTTATTTTGTTTATTTTTTTTTTGTTTTTTGTTTTCTTTTATTGTATTTTATTTCTTTTTTTGTTGTTTTTTGTTTTTTTTTTTTTTCATTTTTTTTATATTTTATATTGTTTTAGTAAAATTTTTAAATTCTAATACTTTTTTTTATTTTATTAATATTTTTATAATCAATAAATATCTGAACTGTTATTTACAGTGAATGATGATTGTCAAAACATGATGAACATAAATGTATATTACAAGTATTGCAAATAATAGTGGTGCGTTTTTTGAACTCTCGATTGGCTTTACATATCTTTTGAGATACGTTAGTAACTTTACAATGAGCTTTCAAGTGAAATTCATCGAAGCATTTTTCACACAAATGTTGACTTGAGCTCAAGTGCAGAGCTCTATCAAAGCTGCTTGGTAGAAGGACGGGGAGGTGAAAAAAAGAGAATATTCGAAAAAAAAATAAGTAGACACAAAAACAAAGAGTATAGATTTATGTCGCGTCTATGGGGCTGTGTATGTCGGCGAGATGTGCAAGTGTGCGTGGATATGTGTGAGTGTATAATAGTGTGTGAGAGAGAGCAAGTGTGTGAGAAAAGAAAAAAACGATAAGGTGCGGTTGGGAACGGATAACGGAAAGAAGTCGTTAGAGCCTCGTAGGAGTCTCGCAAGGCGGGACGAGATCAGCGGTTCGCGCCAGGCGCGGTGTTCGCTAATCTCCGGGACTAAAGCGCTTAGCGTGTGAACGCAAATCGCTAGCCCGAACCTAGGTGCTTAACACATCGTTCAATAAGTCCCGAGACTAACAACGAAAACAACATTTTTTTTCAAAAATCATTTTTATTCATCAATATAATCTCCTTTTAGAGTGATACAATCTTTCCAACGCCTTTCCAACATTTCTATACCATGTTTATAGAAGGATTTATCCTTTGCTTTAAAAAAGGCTTCAGTTTCGGCAATGACCTCCTCATTCGAGCCAAATTTTTTTCTCTGGAGCATTTTTTTGAGATCAGCAAAGAGCCAGTAGTCGCTGGGGGATAAACCTGGCGAAGACGGGGGGTGGGGAAGCAAATCAAAGCCCAATTCGTTTAATTTTGCCGTTGTTTTCATGCACTTGTGGCATAGTGCATTGTCTTGGTGAAAAAGGATTTTTTTCTTCTTCATGTGCGGTCGTTTTGCTGCGATCTCCTCCTTCAAACGTACCAACAAGTCAATATAATAATCACTGTTGATCGATTTACCTTTTTCGAGGTAGTCAATGAAAATCACGCAATGTGTATCCCAAAAAACAGATGCCATGACTTTGCCAGCAGACTGCTGCGTTTTTGGACGCCTTGGGCAGCTTTCGCCAGCCATGCGCCACTCAAATGATTGCCGATTCGACTCCGGAGTGAAATGATGTATCCATGTTTTATCCATGGTCACGTATCGACGCAGGAAATCCTTCTTATTGCGAGTAAATAGCGATAAACAGCTCTGAGTCGTCGACTCGCTGCTGTTTTTGTTCCACTGAAAGCAATCGCGGCACCCACTTGGGAAAAACCTTTTTGATGCTCAATTTTTCATGAAGGATTGTAAATACGCTTCCAGATGATCCAGATGATATCTGTGTTATTTCTGCAATCTCGCGGACCTTCACTTTGCGATTTTTCATTACAATTTTTAGCACTTCACTCACATTTTCCTGTGTAACGGTTTCCAATGGCCTACCCGAACGTTCCGCATCGTTTGTGTCCGTACGACCACGTTTAAACTCAGCATACCAACGACAAATCGTTGGTTTGGATGGAGAGGGGTCCGGGTAATGTTTTTCAAGCCATTGCTGGGCTTCTACGGTGTTTTTACCCATTAAAAAACCATGTTTTATCAACACGCGAAACTCGCTTTTTTCCATTTTTCAAACAAATTACAAAGTGACTTTACTCTAACCTCGATAACTCTGCTGTCTGTGATCCGATCAACGTGAAATTTTTACACGTTTTATGTAAAGGTTCGCACTCTATCGAAACGTAGCCAGTTTAGTACTACTAGCACCATCTCTGGGTTAGTCTCGGGACTTATTGAACGATGTGTTACACATTGAATACTGCAGGTGCGCATATTAGAATTTTTTTCTTTTTGATGTGGTCAAATCTTCCTACATCGGTCAATGGGTTAACCCCTGCAGCAGTTGACAACAAAAAAAATTGCTTTGAGTCGTTTACTGTAACATAAACTCTCTCTCCC